>CANUEP010090115.1:0-203490 GCA_947857235.1 Jatropha podagrica
CCCCCCCCCCCCCCCCCCCCCCCCCCCCCCCGCCCCCCCCCCCCCCCCCCCCCCCCCCCCCCCCCCCCCCCCCCCCCCCCCAACAAGTAGACATACCAGAACAGTAACGCTCTGACCAAGCATTGTAGCCAGATTTTGTACAAGTGTAGTTTTCCCAGTTCCAGTTTCACCAACCAAGAGAATAGGTTCATTGTACTTAACAGAGGAAGATATTCTCTCAAGTACATGCAAAGAACTACGCATCTTGACAAGTCTCTCTTGGACATATAACTGAAAAAATACATGAAAATCTCATCAAAGAAACAGAGAGCAAATAAACTAAACTGAGAATATCTAAGGTTCTTCTACAAACCACAGTTTCAGTGCGTTGAAGAGTAACTCGTCCAATTCTTAGTTCTGCAGGAAAACCCTGGATTTCGGGTTTATAAGGATGCAGAATTCCTGACTCAGAGAGTGGAACCATCCACAACTTTGCAATATCTTTCATTATAGCCGTTCGACTCTCAATTGATGCTGAAAATGCTGCAAATATATCCACAGCCTGAAAACAGAAGCCAACAGCATTTCCATTGTTAACAAAGAAGTGCACTTTTCCATAGCCTGGACCTCATGTTATACATTTATACAACCCTCCCTCATGTAAACACACACAGAGAGCAATGAGGATCCAAGACAATAGACACCTGGAAGAAATTCAGACCTCTTCATAGATGCAGCGACACTGATAATCTGTCAACGCATCACCCATAGTGCTAAAGCCTAATCCAGCAATCCGTTTGCACCATTTAAGGAGATCCCTGCCAAGAGAACAAAGTCACAGTTAGGAAAAAATTTTCAACTTTATATCACAATACATGCTATAGGCTCTGATCTGCTACCTTAAAGAGAACCTGCTCACAGATCCACGAAGACAGGAATTTCCAGACTGAAATCCCAAAATATGGTGCAGAGAGGAGTTAACTCTTTCAAATGTTTCTGTGATATTAAAAGGGTTGTTAGAGAAGCAATATTTAAACAGAACTCGAAATTCTTGACATAAAAATTTTATGATAAAATTATGCCCCACCTATAAGTTTCCCAGCAAGAGGCTCCAAATTTGGATACCATGCTTTCACTATATTTTTCAAGTCATCATTATTTGGCAGCCTAATCATCACTCTCCTCCAAAGAGTGCTAAGTAACTTTCCACCTACAACCAAAAGAAGATGACTCTTTTATTCATCCACCATATAGAGCTTTCACTTAAATCTAGTACAACTTTCAACAGGTAACAACCAGCTTATGAACCTAACAATTGTCAAAAATTTTCCATAAAGCTTATTCAAAGGATAACTATTACAAACCTTCTGCATTACAGAATACATCAATCTTTGAAGTAGAAATTGTAGAAAATAGCCGAAAGCTTTCTGCTACTTTTATTTCCTGAAAAGTCCAGAGTCTTCATCATTAGTCAAAATTACATTTAACAAGGCAAAAAGAAAGAGAGAGAGAGAGAGAGAACAGTAAAATGTTTACGCTTTCATATGAGCAAAATCATGCAATTAGATGTGATACCCATTGAGCTAATCAAATTCCAGTCAGATTCTAAATTTAAGATATCTATAAAATCACATGTGAGTTCATAACATTTTTTCGTAGAAAAATAACAATAAAAGATAATTATTACCTCCCCACGACCAGTTATGAAGAAGCTTGCACCTTCAAGTAAAGGTAGCAAGATCGATTGCACATCTGACGGTGCTTTATCAATGTCCTCAAATACAACCCAATAGCCATTCAGAACAGCCTATGGAATAACCGAATATTGACAGTATCACAAATAGGCAATATTACTGTTCACAGTCAAAGAAATCAAATTTTTCAATAAGGAAATAAACCTGGACAAGTGACCCATGTTGCCATCTAAATTCACCAGGTTGTTCAGCACAGATATAAGTCCCAATCAATGTTTTGCCATCAATTTGTTCATCCATGTGGATAGAAAGAACTGTTTTATGAATAAACATAAAAAGAATATCCATAATGAAAAAGCTAAAAAAAGGAAAGGACAAGAGCACTTTTTTTAAACATTCATCTTGTTCAAATATATGACAATGTTACAGCTCTTGCTTTGCAATTTTATCACAGTTTACAGATTCAAACTAGCATTTAAACAAAATTGCTGAGGCTCTACAATGTAAAAAAGAATCTACAAAAGATAGCTTCATCCTGTTATCATGGAAATTAAAATGTATCAGCTGTTCGTTATGTTAAGATTAGTCAATGTTATGTCAAACCAGAACATGTACATCAACAGTTTAGTCAATCTGGTTAAGACAAATTTAACCTAACAGTTTAATGATCTCCCTGTCACTCGATATAAGTTTTTTCAGTTTGCCGCCTATTCTTCCTTGGAAGCACTTTGCTATGCTGTTCTCCTTATTTTTCAAGAGATTTGACCACAACAAAATTATAGCGCTAAAACTTACATGCAATTCAATATTGTTGCTCCACACAATCCGAAAGAGTTGCAGACTGATCTAGGAAAGTTTTAATTATACACAAATAAAAATACCACTTTGAGGGATATCATCCCTTAGAAGTTTAAATACCTTGGTTCCCATAATCTTGAGCTAACTTGCTGATGACAGCAGTTTTCCCAGCACCAGCAGGGCCATACAGAAGAACGGGCCACCTTTGACTCACTGATAATAGCACCATCTGAAAAATTTTCTCTAATGTTGATGTCATTACAAATGGACTTCCTTCTTTATCATTCCTAAAATCACAAGAAAGATAAATATTAAAATGAGATCACAGGATTATATTAAATTAACAAGTGCCAAACGCAAAATCAAAGTTCCAGGCAAGGTTGGCTAAAAAGTCCCAATGAAACAAAATACTAAAAATGTGTCAATTCAGACTTCTAAATGATGATGATTATGATCCATTACGATGGTTTATCTGCTTTCAAGTTTGATGCCTACCATTTAGCCAACCGTCGACTCTTAATCATGGGCTCAATTTCATTAAACTTTGACGAAGCCAGTGGATTATGGCCATGAGATCTCAAGACATTTTGCTGTCTGGAATCAGGTCCTCCATTGACAGAACCCAATATTGTGTGTTCAAGTGATTCAACATACAATCCAGCCTTCTCTATAGCCACGTCTTGACAGAACTCCTCCCAGCTGAAAATAGCAAAACTATGCAAGTATTATATAAAGGAGAAAAAATAATAAAATATCTAAGAAGTCATCTTCTTCATACCCACCGTAACAAACACGAAGCTGCTTCTTCAGCTCCCATACCAAAATTTTCAATTGCTCTGTCACTCATTTTCAAAGTGATGGACAGGATTTGAATTCCGCACCATCTTATATCAGAAATCTCCTCATCTCGAGCACCATGGCCCAGATCAAGATTTTGCATTGTCTTCAAAAGCTCCAAAAAACAGGACCAATCCCATCTTACAGAGAAGAACTCAGGTTCTAGATGGAGTAGACGGTAAGATACCCGTGCAGCAAGTAAGCAATGATCAACGACCTGTTAGAATAGAAAAGAATCTTAATTTGCAGGTGCAAACTTGAGATTTGAATCATGAATCAAAATCCTAAGGTTATGAGTCTGAGAATTGAATCAAATCATAAGATTTAATGCCATTCTCAAAATCAATTTGAAATTGCAGATATATACATGTAACCAACAAACATTTATGTTGGACAATGAGAGTTTTCAACAAATCTTAAACTATTATGTAGGGTAGCTGATGTGGACCCAAGTCATGTTATGGTCTATTCTTCTGAAACTACAATATATTTCAAAAATGCTCTCAAACCAACTTTGATAACAAAAATTATTTGAAATTCATATTACTCACAATATGGATGTACACAAAAATAATATGAATTTCAAATACTTTTTGTTTCAAAAGCTCCCTTATCATGTCCAGGTTTAATTACAACAATGTCTTTTCGCTCTATAAATTACATCGAAATCCTAACTTAAAAGTAAAAATAAATAAAAACCCTTCAATGGGACTCCTAGAGAACTAGATTTTCACTTATATCAGCTTTGCAGCTACCTTTCTCTTTGGTAAAACAAGGAAGACTTTGAACAGGACAAGAGGGGTGGAAGGAAAGAAATCATCAGAGACAAGAAAAAATCAAAAGAATGATCAAAACATATAGGAAATTACAATGAAGCCACACAAATTTCCCAAATAAAAATTGATCATACAATAAATGTAGAGTTCACAAATACCTCAATCTGCTCAGAAACTACTCTTTTCCTGAGAATACGTTCAAAAGGAGGCAAAGAAAATTTGAAGTAAGCTGATACAGACCTACAGAAGTAACCAGACATATTTCATGTGATGAAAAAAACAAAGCAAGCTTATAACCAATATTACCATGTTGGCAAACATATCATACCCGCAGCTCTTTGAGTTAAATGTAAGTTTTAAAAGAATAAATAAATAAAATGAAAAAAATGAGGTCTCATTCCACACACAGCAAACAGACAGAAACTAGTAAGACTTTGAAAGATACAAAATGAATATAGTTCAGGTGAAGGTAGAAACTAGGCCATAAGGGAGAAATGCTAACAAACATATCAGACAGACTGACATCTAACAATTTAACCTTTACGACCATGACATGCGCACACAGGGAGACATATATATATGTAAAAACACACACACACACACTTGAGAAAATAAGTTTTATCAAGGACAATAGAAAGTCAAAATTTGGACTATACGGCATTCTATATTCTCCTAATCTAACTGCAACTAGAGCAAAGCATAAGTTTTACAGCAAAGATGTAGGATGTAAGTGCATAGATCCTCCATTTTAACACAACCCAGCACTAGGAGAAAATTGGGAGATTGAGAAATATTGACTAATACTCACCAACACAGAAATATTGACAAATACCCACCAACCCAGCAACTATTGATTATAGCACGAAAATATTAGAACTAGACTAGTTTCATTGCATTTATTTTCACTCGTACCATGATCCCTTTTTCAACAAATTAACTCAAGCATAATGCATGAAAGTACAAGGGCAGTAATGGGTAAGTATCAGTTTACCCCAATAAGGAATTATCCAAATCAAGGGCACGGCAAAAAGCTAAGCAAGCGAGCTCGTGAAGAATCAAACCCCTCCCACTTTGATCATAAAAATCAATAACATAAGCAACTTCTCCTTTAACAAGCTCTCTTGGATTCACTGTTGTGTCGTCCTGATTGGAACTTAGATTGCACTTGCCAAGCAAAGACACGGTTTCATCTATGATCTTTCTAGCTAGTGGTCTGAAACACCCAATCAAGGGGATTGTATAATTTGGGTTCAAAAGTAGTTCTGCCACCAAATTTATGACTTCTTCCTCTGTCGTCATGTTTTCCTGCAAAAACCATAATCACGGATGAATGTCCGAAAAAAGAAACAAGCATAAAGAACAAGTTTGACAATTCATTTGACTTCAGTGCTATGTCCAGCTTCTATAGAACCAATAATTGGAACTACAAAACACTCAAATAAAACATCATAATTTCCAATTATTTTAACCAAAAGATATAAAAAATAAATGATTGCTATCATTGTGTATGTTGAAGATCAATTTGGGTTTTGGATTTTGTTAAAATTAAGTAGCACGATAGAAAACTCAATTATTGCAAAAAGAGCCTGGTAATACTCCCATAGAAACCAAAACAACAATTTACAACTGTAAAATGGACACTGCTTTCCCCTATTATTGTTAGCCACAAGTCTTTCAGCAAACAAACAAAGAATATGAAATATTAACTAAACAGCTACCTTCTTTTCAAGGTCATTGAGCTTCTGAATTTTTCTAAGCTCTGGACAACGAGAAAGGAACCTCTTGAATGCAGATTTAACACTGAAACTTCCATCCATTGCCATCTGAGAAAAAACTTAAATATTTCTATATATCTATATACTAACAAATTATGTGTCAAAAATGATACTAAAAAATGTTCGTTATATTTTATAAAAAGAAATGTGTGTTTTGAAGCACAGGTAGCTTATATTATAACTCCAACACCAGAAACAAAAGGATATACAATCCTGTATCAGTTCACTTTTAGCTTGGCAAACCTGCGGACAGGTAATTAACAAAAACAAAAACAAAATGTAATCAATAATAGGATTACAAATCCAAAAAAAAAATCAATAGTAAAAATGGCCAGTATTTAAAAAAAATGGTAGTGCCAAAGGAGAAAAGTAGATATAAATCATCACTCGAGTTAAAATTTTCTTTTTTTTTTTCTGTGAACAACAAAGAAGAAAGAGGCACCTCATCTTGGTTGATTGCGCAAAAGGAAGCTCAATTTCAATTTCAATTTCGTGAGAAAGAACACCATGAATAACTTTTAACTAGCTGCTTGATAGCTTTTTTAAGACCTGAGGTTACCAAAATAGGGTCCCAATTTTTGTTTTTCTCCTTCCTCTCTCTGTGTCCCTCTCTGTATCTCTGCTATGCTTTCTGCTGCTCCTTACGTTTAGGGTTTATAAGAGGTTTAGAATCAGTTGCCGCCTATTGCTGGCGGAGTATTTATATGTACTTCTTTGCCGTTCTCTTGGAATTCCAAGACTTATGATGCGACATGTCGTATGACCGTGCTATTTTTTCCTTTTTTTTCCCAAAATTAAAAAATACTAACGGTATTGATGAAAAATAAAATAAAAAATTAGTAGATCATACTACCATTGTAATGTTGAATGATAAATACAGCCAAAAGTCATTTGAATTAATGAAAATTTAATTTAATATTATGTTTTTCTTTTCCAAGTTTCACTTAAGGCCTGCTTCCTAGTTTCAGAAAAACTTAGAGAAATTCCATTTATAAAATTTATATTATTTTATTCGATATAAATGAAGATTTAATAAAAAAAATTTACATTTTAATTATAATTGCATTAAAATCTACCAAAAATGTTAGAATTTGTATATAAATTATATTTATAAAGAAAAACAACTCATAATAGTTAAATTTAAGTATAAATTAGTAAAATTATATAATTAAAATGAATCATACAATTAATTAAAAAATAATAAAATTCATGTATCAAGACACAAAAACTCATTCTATCCTACTTTATAAAATAAAATTTTACCTACATTTCAAATCAATAACTATTGATCTATATCAATAATGTATGTATATAAAAATTGAAATAGATGAGAATAATGAGATTTTTAATATGGTCATTAATTGTAGTAAATTAAAAAATTATATTTTATTATTAATATGTTTATAAAATTATTTTTAGGTCAATTCAGTTTTTTTACTTACCTGAATAGTAAGAGGTTATTGTTCTCGATTATAAATATTTTCACTAATTTAGTGAATTGAAGATTATTTATTGTTAGTAGCTTACAGTCTTATTTCAGCCCATTAAGCCTCCTAATAAATAATTAAACAATTAAAAATTTAAATTTTATTTTTTGCTATATTTATTTGTTAATAAATATATATGATAATGATACATTTAAAAATATTTTATATTTTATTTATTAAATATTTAATTCTTTTAGGATATAGATAAAAGAAAAAGAAAACATGTTCTTTTATAAATATTCATTTTTTCTTTATGCTTGTATGATTTGATTAGATGTATTTAAAAAAAAATCAAATAGAATATATATATTTTTTTCATTTAGGACAGATAAAAAAATTTATATTTTTTTATTAATATTTTCTTAAGATTTTATTCGATATATTTTTTAAGAAGTAAATTTTTAAATGAAATTTACATAATTCAACACTAGATAATAAATAGTTAAAATTTTTAAATTAAAAATATATAAAATATATACACATTGAAATATTTTTTTGTTCGATTAGTTTTGAAAGAGTTTTATTTTTAATAATAATTTTTTTTCATTATTGAATATTTTGTTACTATTATCATTTTAATTTAATAAAATATTTTATCTCATTGTGATAAATATAAAATCTATTAATGATTAAATATTTTTAATTTTTTTATACTTTTTTCTTTTATATTTTAAATTTATTTGATTTAAAAGAATATAGTATTTAAAAAACTATAAAAAATTAGAATTATATCATTTTGTTTATATCATTTTTTAGAATTTTAAAAATTTGTGTGAATACGCATATATTCTACTATGTAAATAGTATTTCTACCATAGTTGAAGTAACTTTTATTATAATTCAAATTATTTTCTCATTCTTTTTCTTTTATTTAATAATAAAAATTAATTTACTGTTATTTTTTATTATAATTATATATATAAATATAAAAAAATAAATACATAACGACGTGTAAGGCGCGTTATAACAAAACTAATAGCTATTTAAAAGGACTCTTAATATATTTAATGTTTATAAATCATTTATTACTCTCAAGTCTAAATGCAAAAAAATTCTAAATATTGTTTTATTCTAATCAATGTTTATAAATTATAGTCAAAACATCCAATATTAAATATTTATATTAAAATCTGAGTAATAATTATACTATTAATCAAAATTTATTTGTTAGAATATCACAATTTCGCAATTTACAAATATTTGATGGAGAAGAAAAAAGCTACTATGCCACTTGTCATCACCTCAACTCAGTAGCATTAAAACAACAAATTACCGTCAGTTCACATATCTCCCTAAACCCTTTCACTTTCCATTAATTGAAACTCCAAACACGTTAGATCTAAGTACTCTGTTTTCAGTCACCACCTCTCACCGACCAACTATAATCTTCCTTCTCTTCAATGGCTGCCTCTTCACTCCTCCAATCTCCCTACTTTAGCCCTTACTTCAACTCCAAACCCAAAACCGAACGCACTCATTTTTATGTTAAAGCCTCCTCTGCTTCCGATCCCTCTAACACTACAATAATCTCAACCTCCGGTGCCAGAGGTTGCAACATCCGCGACGAGGCCCGCCGCCACAATCTAACAAACCCACAACCCGATCACAACTTCTCCGCTAAATATGTCCCGTTTAACGCGGGACCTTCTTGCACAGAATCCTACTCACTCGATGAGATCGTTTACCGGTCTCAGTCCGGTGGCCTCCTTGATGTGCAACATGACATTTCCGCTCTCAAGGCCTTCTCCGGTTCCTACTGGCGAAACCTATTCGATTCTCGGATCGGGAAAACCACCTGGCCTTATGGATCCGGAGTTTGGTCGAAAAAGGAATGGGTTTTACCCGAAATATCAAGTGATGACATTGTTAGCGCTTTTGAAGGGAACTCAAATTTATTCTGGGCGGAGAGATACGGAAAGCAGTTTTTGGATATGAATGATTTGTGGGTCAAACATTGTGGGATTAGTCATACTGGTAGTTTCAAAGATTTAGGAATGACAGTGTTGGTGAGCCAAGTTAATAGATTGAGGAAAATGAACAAACCATTAGTTGGAGTTGGCTGCGCTTCCACTGGTGATACTTCTGCTGCTCTTTCTGCTTACTGTGCTGCTGCTGGTATTCCCTCTATTGTGTTTTTACCAGCTAATAAAATTTCTATGGCACAATTGGTGCAGCCTATTGCTAATGGGGCTTTTGTTTTGAGTGTTGATACTGATTTTGATGGTTGCATGCAGTTAATAAGAGAGATTACTGCTGAGTTGCCAATTTATTTAGCAAATTCATTGAATAGTTTGAGATTAGAAGGGCAAAAAACTGCTGCAATTGAGATTTTGCAGCAGTTTGATTGGGAAGTGCCTGATTGGGTTATTGTTCCTGGTGGTAATTTGGGGAATATATATGCTTTTTATAAGGGGTTTTATATGTGTAAAGAGTTGGGGCTTGTTGATAGGATTCCTAGGCTAGTTTGTGCACAAGCTGCAAATGCTAATCCACTTTATTTGTATTACAAGTCAGGGTGGAAAGACTTCAAATCTATCAAAGCAAATAATACATTTGCATCTGCTATTCAGATTGGTGATCCTGTTTCTATTGATAGAGCTGTTTATGCGTTGAAAAATTCAAATGGGATCGTGGAGGAGGCTACTGAGGAGGAGCTAATGGACGCAATGGCCCAAGCTGATTCTACAGGGATGTTTATATGTCCTCATACAGGGGTGGCATTGACAGCATTGATTAAGCTCAGGAATAGTGGGGTTATAAAAAGTACAGATAGGACAGTGGTAGTGAGTACTGCACATGGATTAAAGTTCACTCAGAGTAAGATCGAGTATCACTCAAGCGAAATCAAGGACATGGCTTGTAGGTTTGCTAATCCGCCAGTGAGTGTTAAGGCTGATTTTGGGTCAGTTATGGATGTTTTGAAGAAGTATTTGCTGAGCAAAGAATCAAAGTATTAGGTTGATCAATGGGCAGTTTAAGTCATTGGTGTTATCATTTGGTATTGAATGTTCCTTGATGGGATTTTCACTTTCTGTTATTCTGTATCTTTTCGAAGAGGGAAACTACATTTTTGGTAAAGTAGCCAATTTTAGGGAGGTTTTCACTAATCATCATTTATATTAATGAAATATTTGCTCGAAGCAGCATTTATTTACTTTATGGATTCTTAATCTTAAATTTGTTTTTATCTTTAGACTGGTAATGCCTGTAGTTCAAAAAATTTTTCATTAATGAATCATACGTTTGTTAGAATTCAATCTATGAATTAACGATTCATGAAAATGTTATTTTTCTTAATTCTTATGAGGGAAACTAAACTATAGTCAAATATGAATTGATACAATGAGAACCGATTAAAAGGGGGCAAGAAGTATACCATCCCTGCATTGCACATCTACTAGCAGAACCTGATAAATGCAGAGATGGAACTAACTGCGAGTCGTTTCCACCAACAATGTTTATAAAAGGTCCTTGGGAGCTGAGGCACCAAACTATCCGATGGCGTCCAATGATGCTCGACGACACAGACGAGAGGACGTCAAATTCGTGCAGAGGCGGAATTGCTTGTCAAACTATTGTCTCTCTTAAGGAAATGAAAAATTTTTTGCTAGTGAAGGGAATCCGGGCATTGCTATGAATTTGAAGCAAAGCTTAGGGAACGTAAGAATCAAGGCAAGATGGATTCAAAGCACAAAGCAAGAAACTTCCCTTCAAGCGCTAATTCCAATCCATTACTTGCCCATTAAGAAGTAATTGTCACATAGCACTACCCAACAAATAAATTATCTTCCAATACCTACTCTCAAGCGCATATCCTGCCCAAATTGCGTTCATAAAGTCCAAACCAACAAGAAGTCTAGTTGTCATTTTTCCATCTACAACCATAAATATCTCCATCACAGCTCGTAAAGCAAAAACATAACTAAACCTCTCCATTCCATTATCACCTAACCACCAAAAGAATAAAAATAAATGCACTGTAATAATTTAATAACCACATTAACAGAGATTATTATCTAAACAAAAGCTATTATCAAAAGAAAAAAAAAACTTGTTTAATTTTTTGTAAACGCTCTCTGTATCATATTTCTATATAATCTATAATTGAACTTCATCATGTATTGTATCATATCAACTCAAACAAATCAACAAATCCTCACTCAAAAACTAAAAAATTAAAAATTAAAATTAAAAAAGAAAAAATCTATCTTGGGTCTTCTGTTTCAACAGTATCAGGACTTGGGCCAAGATTTGACCTTCCCTTCACAGAATTATTCTTCTCCAGCTTCAATCCAGCTCTGAATCTGGCAATGAAGTTTTCAGCTTTTGTGTTCACATCAGGACTAGGCCAAAACAATGGCATTGCTGAATCACTGCCATCCTGTCTTGCCATTGGACTTGATTCATTTTCTGATGGCTCTTCAGTATCCAAATCCGGTGACCCACTCCGCGAACTATTAAAACTTGCCACTCTAACATAGTCACCATCCATCACAAACTTCCATGACCGCATCTTGAACGGCGGCGGCGGCGGAGGGGGTGGTATTGGAATCAACGGTGATGCACTGCCATTTTCCATATTCTCTTCTACTATCTTGAAATTATCCATCGTCTTAACTGCTCTGGGTGGTTGATGGGCCGTGACTGCCCCTACTTGAGCGGTGGTTCTTGATGCCAGTGATTCCACTGATGATGCCGCATTCTGAGATATAGCTTTTGAAACTTTGGTAGCGCGAGAAGATGAATAAGTAGCTGGAGGAGGTGGCGGCGGCGGCGGCGGCGGCGGCGGTGGTGGAGCCGAATGTGTTTTCTTGGATTTGCCTTTCTTGGAAGAGAAAATATTTTGGAAGAAATGTGGTGGCGGTGGAGGTGGAGGAGGAGGTGGTGGTATGAAAGATGGAGTTGAAGGTTGAGAGTCAAATAAGCTCCCAAGATTTTCAACACTTTTTTGCCTTTGCTTCCTTAATTTCTTTCTTCTTAAGGAAGTCAAGAAATCTTTACCTCTCTTTTTCTCATTCTTGCTGAAATTTGGTGGTGGTGGAGGCGGAGGTGGCGGAGGAGAAGGTGGTGGCACATAAAATTTCTTCTCTTCCAAATCTCTCTCTTCTTTTCTCTTTTCATGTTCAAGATCTTGATATGTTCTCTTTTCCTTTCTTCTCCTTATAGACTTAGGTGGTTGAAGCTGAGGCGACAGTTGTAGCGGCGGCGGCGATGGAGGCGGAGTGGCAGATGGAGGTGGTGACGATGGCGTGTAAACAACTTCCTTCACGATACCCACATCTTCAGTTTCTTGTTTTTCTTGTTGTTGCTGTGAGCGATCCTCTTCTTGTAGTTGAGCATCTGATGAAAATCTATAACTGTTCTTAAGGTGGGTATCATCATAAAATCGCCACCTTTCATCCGATGTAGTCCATAAGGATTCTTGCCGGAGATCTGGGTATGAACTAAAACTTCTCAATCGGCTCAAATTATTATAGGCCGTCCGTTCTTGATACTGATAATGATCGTACCATCTATGTTCAGGAGTTGACGGATACGATCTTTGCTGCTGCTGCTGCTGCACATTTGATAGGCTTCGATAATTTGGACTTTCATTATTGCTACCATTGTTGCTGTTTCTACTAAGAAATGCACACAAAATAGCAAACAGGACTAAAACAAGATTAAGTGAATCCCAACTTTTCTTAATTAATTGTGGCTTAAAAATCTGGGAAGCGAAAGAAACAACGGAAGGGACAATAATAAAAACAAAAACAAAAGCTATGACAAGTAAAACAACAAGAAGTACACCAGAATTTAGAAAGATAGAGTTGGCTTGGCTGCGGAGACGGCGGAGGCCGCGGTGGCTGTCTTTGGTTTGTATCCAAAATGGTGGCGTGTCTTCCTCTTCTTCCATTATTTGAGGGAGACAGAGAGAAAGATGAGAGAGTAGAGCTTTTGGAAGACACTTTTGGGTAATGCTTTGTTTGATGGCTTTTTTGAGTTGTTTGCTTCGGTGAGGCTTTGCTTTTGTATAGTTTGCTTGCATAAATTAAGCAGAAAATATGTAATATTTAATGATTCTTTATACACAAATGTGGGTTCTCTTAGTATCAATTAATTAATATATACATATATATAGAAAATACTGGCTAATGTCACATGTTGCCTGTCACTGTAGGAATGACAGCCAAAATATGGTATAAAGACTACATTATATATACTGGCAGCTGTATACAATTACAAGGAAATAAAAACTGATACGTGCATGTCAAACAAGCAAAATTAATTGTATTAATAAATATTAATTTTTTAAATAATTAAATAATTACGTAAATTAATTTTTTATAAAATAGTTTTCGGGGTTAGAACACTAATACAATAAAATTAATTAATCCTTTCAATAATTATTATTTATTAATGAATTGTTTTTATTATTTCATTGGTAAAAAATTGAATTTTGAAGTCAGACAATAAAATAGATTATGCTCAAAATATATATATTCGACAAATATTGAGGCTTAAAATTATAATAATTATCGAAATAAATTTATATAAAATTTAATTTTTTTTATATAAAATTGACTTGCAAATGAATTTTCACTTAGAGCCATTAATTTTAACAATTTATTTATTTTTAATTTAAAAATTAATTTTAATAAATTTGAATTAAAGCAGTTTCACAAAATTAAAATTGTGAAATTTCAAATGATATCTCTCTATGATTACTGAATTAGCAATTATGGGCTTCAAAATCATGCAAGGCTCTCATGATTGCATTTTGTCCTTTTAATGTTTCCACGACAAAAACACGTATTCCTTAAAACACTTTTTTAAAAATTATTATTTTCAATAAAAAAAAAGAGAATTTGATAATAAAACTCATTTAATAAATAAAAATATATAAAAAATAGAATAACGTTAGATCTCTATCTTTTTTTTAAAGAAATGAAAAAAGCGCGTACTATAATTAGGTCAATTAATTTAAAAATTGATTAATTATCACCGAATTTAGTCAAAGTCATAAAATGCATGCGTGATGAAATATTAGGTAAGCTCAAAAATTTGGAGTGACGTCGTTTATAGCATGATAAATTATAAAAATGACAAGCAAAAGGAGAACGCAGTTATTAACTTTTCTATACAAATTTTAATACCAAACGCGCCTTCGTTTGATAGTTTGTTAAATAATATTTATATTTATTATTTATTAATGGGAAGAAAAAGAAGAAACTGTTTCTTGCTTTTGTGGCAAGAATCCAAAGTGTTATGCCGTTTCGTGATGGATTGTGTAAATTATCTGTTTTTTCATCCATAAATCATTCCCAAACAGAACAACTCTATTGGTGATCCTTTGACGAAACAAACAGAACAACCTATAAGTTCTTTAAGAAAAGAAGAACAGAAAGCAACAGTTTATCTAATTATTTATTTTTTCCAGAATTCTGACAGTGAAAAATCAATTGCCAGATTTCGTTTGCTATACAATAACTTATACATTTCCATTAAATGGATATTCAACAGCTGTTTTTCCCTTTTTAAGTTCTACATACTTTATGTACAACACTGAAGAGATATTCAGCAATGCTCACATATTAAGAACTACAGTAGCTCTGTTGCTCTCCTTCCATAACTAAAGGATTAAAGTCTTAGTTACATGGAATCAGTTTCATGTTTTCTGACACAGGCGGCTGATACAAAGATGATTTTGCTGGCAAGGACTATAACAAAAATACAAGCAGAATGATCACCACAGCTACTGTGCATATTGAAGCCTGCAACAGTCAGTTAACATCTCAAATCAATGGAGGAGAACAAAACATGGATATAGAGGATAAATATTCTTCACTAATCACTATTGTATCAACAAAAATAACTTCCTCAAATTTTTATTCACTTAAATTACAACAAGGGTTAGGCATAGTTCTATTTAATTTCTTATCTCCAAACAAGTACTTCTCCACAACAAAGTATTTTAGCGAATAATTGCAAAAATTGTAACCTGTATTTGAAATTATCATTTAAGTATATGATATCTACAATAAAAGAATACCAATTTCTCCTGGCTTGCACATTACAAACTAGCATGAAGTTCAGCTTAAAATTTCAAAGATAGTTGAAGCAAACCAAGTTGAATTAAGCCCAGAGAATGTTTCAAATTTCCCCAAAATTAGTTTTCAGATGATCATGATATATTGACGTAGATAAAATTTCAAAATGATCTATGTTATCCAAATGATCTTAAGATTTTTATTATTATTGTTTTCACATAAAACTAACGCTGACATAAATAATGAGTTAGAAAAGAAAAGGCAATAGCATGAGAATTCTCATATGGCTGTTCTGATTCGATGGGAAAAAAACATTAATCATTTAAAACTCACAGCTATTGCACAGGCAGCCAGCCCCGAGCGTTCCCTTGGATCCTTATGATAGTACTTTCCAATGTAAAGAATTGCAGCAAAATACCACATCAATGGGCATGCAAATCCAAGTAAGAGACTGAGAAAGCACATCAATCTGTAAGAGAAATAAAAACACATGGCGTGTTTTTTTTTTTTTTTTTTTTTTTTTTTGTTGGGGGGGGGGGTTGATCAAGCGCAGAAAAACTCACGAAAACCATCCAATTCCACAGCCACAGCAAGGAAGGGGTTTGTCGAACATTCCCAATTGGGGTTCCTCTTCATCCCTAATCTGAACATATTTTCCTTGTATGTCGTCCACAGCATCAGTTGAGCGCCCTGTGTTCATCAAACACATCAAGTAACCTTGTCAGCTAAATTTGCTGAAAGAGGGATCTAGGACCCGTAAAGTTTTTGTAATAACAAGAAGTAACAAGTATCTAGAGTCCCATTCACCAACTGCTTATTAATTTAGACCAGTTAAAGAGACATTCCCAACACAAGCATGAGCCCAACGATAGTTCTAAAGTAAAACTAAAATTTTGCAGTTCTCACCAAGGTCAAGTGAGATTTAGGTCAATAAATTATGTGGGAAGATGTTTGAACAGAAGCCAATTATAAAATGTCTCAAAAATATGATGTGAATTCTCATCACAAATTAATGCTTATTTATAACTATGACATACAACTGATAGACATCAACTAAAGCTTACAATCATGAGTTAATACCTTCATGGTACCCTCCCTCATTGTTAGTGATTCCTTGACTATCTAATGTTCCGGAATGGCTAGGTTTATAGATTAACAAAACTGATGCGTACTCATTTTGCCTCAATTTGGCTCTTAGCAAGGTAAACTAGTGGTGAAAGTATCAACTCCCAAACAAATTCCCAAAGCAAATAATGACATCTTCAGACTCTATATGCAATACAACTGAGTTACTGAACTTTTACATCTGAGGAAAGCACAACAAGAATAATTTTATTATAAGTTATTTATTTTTGTAGAATTTTTCCTCTGGTGATCAGGATATCTGGGTTGGCCCAGTTAAGAAGAATAAAGAAATTCAACATATCAATGTCTTTCCACCACAAAGATTAGATTGCTTTTCATTATGATTGTCTACTTACTAGGTTTGCTCAATTGACAGTTTAGCTGCTAATGATTGATATCAGCTGAGCAGGCAGCTTTATGTTAGATGCTCTGTTAGTATAAGACAGAGAAAATGCAAAGCTATCTTTTAAGAAGAATCTCAATATGCATAAAATAAGAATGCATATGCCTCTAAAAGTAACACACAAAAAAATAACTCAGCACTTTAGAATTTCACAGAAGATAAAACTTAGAACTCACTACTTGAACTCCACATTACAGAGAAATATAAAATTCTCATTTCTAGAAGTCTGCTCAGCAGAAAACAAGAAATTCAGGATCCCTAACCCACAGCATAGGAATGTGGCAGATTCCTTCATCTCCAATAGCAATAATTTGCCAACTAAAATACAATTGACAGGAGTATGACCAAACATTATATCTACACTAATCCATACAGCATCAGGCCAATCAGTGGGTTTGCTACTGCAAGACTCTCCGAAAGCCTAATAGATATGCTAGTTTTTCCCCATAACAAAACTTCAGACAACGCCCTAACATTTTGTCCATTGCAAAGTGAAGAAGATGATTGATACAGAACTGAAGTACCTTGATCCATTCGTTCCATTAATTAGTAAGCCTCTGTGCTCAATTCCCACTCAGCCTCTCACAAAGCTGCAAGATGAAATATGCTGGCTCATGAGATCTATCAAAAAATTTATGGCATCAACACAATAGATCCTCTATTATGAAAATTGCACAGATAATTGACTCAATCAGGTAGACTTGCACTTATAACCAAGACTCCAAGCAAAATATCATGCATGAAACAGAACAAATTTCATCTCCTATGAAAATGAGTTTACTGCTATACAAAGCTTTTGCTGAAAAGATACAAGAAAACACTCCACAGAGTAAAGGAGAGAGGAAGGATTTTAAAATGACTAAAACAAATGATATCGCAATGCATCACCATCACTTACCATTTGCAAAATGAATTTCAACAAAGTGGTTACTAATAACCAGCTTCAACTCCCTCAAAGTATACCAAAAGATGAAAGAACAAAAATGAATTCAATAAGATTTGATCAAAAAGAAAGAAATGTTTTTTATATAAATAAAATGCAAATTAAGAAGATAAACTTGAGAATAAATCCAAGTATCAAATCAAAAACCCCCAACATCAATGAATACCACATTCCACGTTACTTAGAAATGCAGGGTACCCCATGTAATAAATGTTTATTAATATTCTACTAACCAAGAATTCCAACGAAACTCAGAAAAGAATTTGTAACAGGATACATTGAGGACGCAAATGGTTCCAGCAAATGATTGCACAGACAGACATAAAAATCAACCTGTGAAACCCCCTCTTTTATTTTTGTAAAAATCAGAAAGCACAGTTTCTTCCTACGATAATTCAGAAACCCTCTTCAAATATTTCCTCTCAAAATAGTTTATACCTGCCAAGATTTCTCAAGGATGAAACAATTTTAATATGCAACAGTACAAACATAACTAAAATTAATTAATTCAAAAAAAAAAAGAAAGAAAAACCCCATATTTTAGCAATAGAATCCCTCAAATGATGAAAAAATTCGGCACACACAAGTAAGTAAAACGCCCCCCCAAAAAACAGCTCCACTACAAAAATCGAAAATTTTTTATACTGACTGCCCTAAAACACAAGTCAGCTATATACTTAGTAAGGAATAAGAAATCCATCAAAACCATAAAGAAAATTCACCATGCAAAAACTAAATAGGGGTAGAGATAGCTTACACTTGTGATAAATTAGTGAAATTCGCAGAAGAAGAATGCTGACGACGATGACAATAAGAAGAAAAGAAGCAGGCCTTATCAGTACTGCAAAGGACTGTCTTTTAAATGTACAAGAAAGCGCGTTTCACGTTTCGATAATGTGTTTCTCCAATCTCCATTAATGTAAATGTAATGACCACAACAAGAATGAAGACGAAACATACCAATACCCAATTTTCACCGTTTTTATTTACAGGCTGTTTGGACCAAAGTTCTTTGATAAGGTGCAACTGTTATTTGATAAGCTACAGTGGTTATTTAGTCGTTTGGAAACATACCGTCAGAAAAAGCATGAGTTTTTGAAAATTACTGAAGGGTTAAAAGTTTATCGAAACACTCTGATGTTTAACTCTTCAAGTTAAAGTGTAAATATAATTAAAAAATTTAAAATTATTTAAAATTATATTTATAAAATTTTTAAAAATATTTTCATAATATTTATATGTATCACTACTTTCATATAAAATCGAATAAAAAGATATTATTAAACTTTAATTTATCATATTTTACTCATGAATATAAAAAAAAATATTTATTATACCTTATTTTAATAGCTTTTTCTTTTTTTCGTTTAAATAAATCGTTAACAGTGAACGTTGACAAAAGAAAAAAAAAAAGGTATTTCTCTTTTTTTTTCTTTCTTTTTCCCTTTTTTATAGAAAATGAAATAGCAAATCTTTTTAAATGGTTTGTAATAAAAAAAAGTATTAATCAGTATTTGTAATAGTGTTTTATTTAAATTGATTTTTTAAATAAAACAAAATAATTTATCAGATACTTTTTATTTTCCGCTTAACCTTTTATTTTAGCATTTTAAAATATAATAAATATGTTTTATTGTGAGAGATTTTAAGATATCAAAATTTGTGAAGAATCTAAATTACTAAATCCAAGGAAAATAACATCTCCTCTTGTTCAGACTTAATGGGTTGGCCCACCTTGAAACATAAACCACAACAGCAAGCCCATCCGAATAATTTGATCTGCCCCGACATATCGGTTCAAGTAGAACCGTTTACAAAATCGGTTATTATCCAAAACCCTCAACATTCTAGGGTTTTGACTTTCGGCTTCATTGATTTCCTCCCTCCGAAGAATTCCCCTTTCTCTTTTGCTAGATTAGTCGTCTGTTTGGTTGCCGGGAAAGTGAAGGGGAAAAAAAAAAGAAGAAGAAACCGGTCAGTTTTGCACTTACATTTTTTCCAGTTCAATTATATGCTTATTTTAGAGAAGAAAAATTCTGATTGTTGGCTCGATATGTGTGGAATCAATCAGATCGAAAGCGGAAGTAATTTTGATTTGTTTTTTATAATTGAACCTGATAGCGAGAGAGGAAATGATTTCTGGGTTTATGTTTGTTTAATTACAATGTTTGATTTTTAATCAATACGATTGAATTGAATTTGTTTATTATGATTGCTGAAAAGTAGGAAACTATATGGCGTCAGTTTTTGAGTCGAAGATGGCTGACATTGACGATATTAGTCAAGAATCATCACAAACAGTAACTAAGAAATCAAAAAAGAAAAGAAAGAGAGAGAAAGACAAAACCACTGACCAGCCACCATCAACCAGTGCTGAACTTACTGAACAACGATCTGTGGATGTGAAAGTGGAAGCCATCTATGACCGTGCTGACAGGAGTGCCCCTATAGTGGGCTATTTTCCTTCTGGTTATAAGCCACAAAAGAATGAAGAGAACCTATCACCACAACAATCAACTGTTAGGTTTTATAGGAGCACTCGGGCTAAGATGGAGAAAAGCTCCAGTGACAAGGATGAGAAAAGGAGAACTTCAGAGAGGCTGGAATTGGTTGTGAGTCCTCATGGGTCCAATGTGGACTTTGTGGGTAAGAATTATAAAGGCGAGGCTATGGCTGCTCAGTTATGCACTTATGCGCTTGGGGTATTTGATAAGATGACTCAGACTTTGAAGATTGTTCCAATTGCTGGGAATAAGGTATAAAGTATTTCTATTGAAGTTGAATTTAATTATTTAATTATTTTATTGTCTGCTGGATGACGAGGATGCATAGGAGGAAAATAGAAGACATCAGGATCAACTGTGAATGTTTTGTATTCCATTGTGTTTTTGTGTTTGGTAAAGTATGGCTTTTTTTGGGTGCACAAGATGTTGATTGATTTTTCTAAGGAAACTGCTTAGTGGATTTTATTTGATGTGATTTTTGTTATCTGGTGTTTGATCATGGTGAAAAAGAAGGGCGATTGAAAGGAAAGAAAGTATGAATTCCCTCCTTTTTTTGGCTTGATCCCAAGATGCATTTGATTATGCGGTAAATTCTTTTGTTGTTGCTTGCCAAAAAAAGTGAAGGATATTTAAGTAAGACATTGTCATTGAATTAAGTTGATTGATGCATCTGTTTAATATACTGAGTTTTGTAATAGAATTGTAAAGATCTTAATCTATCTGGAAAATTTAGCTAATTCAGTGTTTGTTTGGGGGCAGAAAATTTTCAAAATTTTTACTTGTAACTGTTTCTAAAAATGATTTTTGTACGATGGGGCTCAAGAAGTATAAGGTCAGCATGTTGAAGCAATAAGTCACCAATTTCTGGCTGCTTGAAACCCTGATTACTGGTTGACAGCATTACTAACCTAATATTCATCTTGTAAAACAAAAATTTCTGGAAGACAAAGATTGCTTTCTGAATGGAAAAGTTCATAGGTTCTGCATTATATTTACTGTTAACTTATATACACCAGTCCGCAATGATACAACTAATTTTATATTTAATCATCTGAGCTCTCTCATATTAGTTAGACTTGGGGGAGGTAATTAGTCCAAAAGTGCACGTATTCGATATAAATAGACTGTAATGTGGGTTTGCTTGTGACTGCAGATATTTAGATTGGAACCAAAAGTTCGAGGGTTAGATACTGCTGATGAGGAACCTTCAGTTTTGGAAAATGAGCCTTCTGGAGAAAACAGGACAGATAAAAGGAGGGAACTTGCTGTACTTTATGGAACAAAGAGAACTATAGCAGGGGTATGCTTACTCATTTTTAAGTTGTGAAATATTAGATTTTTGGCCGACTGCATCCTCCTTAAGTGCATTTCATTGATTTTAATTGGGTAGATGGCAATAGGTTTTATAGTCTTAAGCTGCCTGGAGTAGAGGAAAATGATTCATATGGTCAAGTTCAAATGGTTAAGGATTAAGGCTTAATTATTTTTGGTAGATTACTAGTAACTAATAAGAAATACAAATATTGCTGATTTTTTTCTAATTATATTGGTGCCTAGACATGGAAGAAGGAATTATTTAGCATGGTACATATAACTTTTATGCTTTATTGAAGTAATGGAATAATGATGCTTTTGTTGAAAGGTCGTTAGGTGGGTGCAAAACAGAAAAGATATTCTAATTGATCCTGAACATTTATTCTGCAAGTTATGATGTCTTCACTTCTTTTCCAATGGAAGTGCTAAAAAAATTTTCTGTCATTGGCAAACTTGTTTCCTTTGTTCAATAGTTTGTGGCTGAAGAATGTTGATAATTTTTTGTGGTACATATTGGAAAAAACAGTTGAATGGTATGCTGGTAAAGGACACGTGTGTGTCCAAACATGTGTATACAATATATAGTGATGGATTTGATAGCGCATTTTGTACCACCTTTTCCATTTCCTAAAGCCTCAGCACAAATTGATTAAAATTAGAAGCAGCGTTTCGTTTGTAATAATTTTTTTAAGATTGCTGGTTTAAAGAAAAGCATATGCATTGGTGTAATGCATATAACATTAATACTACCAGCCCATCCTTGTAGCTAATACTAATGGGTAATTGCAACATTAATTGGCTTCCCATGGCATGCATCATCACATAGAATTTCATATCCTTGTAGCCGACCCCAACTAGTTTGGGAGGCTTGTTTGTTGTTATTGTTGCTGCTGTAGTTCTTGTTAGAAAATTTGCTACTCATGATGGTATAGGATTAGGTCCTTTGTCGCTTGAACCCTATTTTATATTGGGAATGTTCATATTACTCTAAGCTCCCTTCTCAGGTTCGTCTTGTAACAAAAATTGGTGTCTACAGTTCCTAAGTCAATTAGTCACTAATTCCGAATCTTTTTCTTTTCAAGAGCACTTCAATTAAAGATAGTTTCTGATGGAGTGAAATGACGGTGCAAGTTTTTGGCATCCAAGTCTAAATGGCTGACAATTTGTGTTTCAGTTTGGTTGAATCAGTCTTTGGCAGAATTGGTGGCTAAGACTGAATTCTTTATTATGTTGCAGGATAAAAAATTGCAGGCTTTAAGGCAGGGAGATAATCCTGAATCTCAAGAGGATTTGGGCAATAAAATTGATCATATTGTGGTAAACAAGGAGGCTCTTGCAAGTACCAGTGCCCAGGTTGCTCGAAATATTCCACCTTATAACTCTTCTGCTACCACACCCCAGGAGGCGTATCCATTGAATGGGATTATTCTGGCAGGAGAGTGGGATTTCCTTGAAGATGTTTATAAGATTTTGCAAACTGGGGCAGGAGTATCAAGCAATGCTTACCCAACTTTTGTTCGCAATAGAATACATAAATTACAAGAAATTCAGGTAAAAGTGTAGTAGTGATGTTTTTGCCAATATTTGAATGGAATTTCACTTAGAATGTTTATTGTCTATATTAGTCTGAAGTTTGAAATGAATGAGATATTAGATAAAAGAGTCTATAATATTGAGTTAGAAATAACCAAAGTTTTTGCAATGCCTTCAGAATGGATGCTGTTAGAATTTTGGGAACTTTTTTTAATCAGCGTGTAACTTTTGGTCATAGATGTCTTTGGAATGGGTTCTGTCAGAATTTTGGGACTTTTTATCAGCTTGTAACCTTTGGTCATAGATGTCTTTAGAATGGGTTCTGTCAGAATTTTGGGTACTTTTTATCAGCTTCTAGCCTTTGGTCATAGCTTCTTATCAAAACATTTACATGAATCACATCATTTTTAGCAACTTTTGAAATTTGAACTTAAAATTCAAGCTGTAATTTATCCCTGCTGAAAGCTCCATGCTTAGGCCCCCAATGCCTTGCTATTGTAGCTAATTAGTTGTAAATTTTGTCCTCCTTGATCGACGGCTGCATTGAAGTTTAATTTGTACAAGAATTTCTCTGTGCAATGTGCATACTCTAGCTCAGTATATCAAGGGTGGCTGGAGGGGAAATAGCTTTCCTGTCTTTCTTTGAATCCAGGACGCCCTTGATATATTTTATGAAATGGTCCTGTTATCAAATGCAGTTTTGTTGAATATTCCCATTGAGGAATAGCGTTCCCTTTTCATTTTTGGTATTTTGTTTATTGGAAATGGAATAGTTTTTTATTTTCATAATGCTTCTACTTTTAGGATGAAGTTGAGAAGAAGACACTCTGTCGCATTTTCTCTTACATTACTCATCTTATAAAGTTTAAAGATATGCATTCTCTGGATGGTGCTGCCTCTGCAAAGAACCACAGATTTCCAAGCATTCTTCGGCAGAAATTTATGAATATGTTTACTCCAGGATCAAGGACGCTGCCAATAGAGAAAATTGATCTTCTCATTAGTTATGTTCTAGTGCTCACTCTATATGTTGATGACTTCAGGAGTAATCCCACAGATATTGCGAAGGATCTAAGAATGAGTCCTGTTGACTTAAGAGTGCATTTTGAAAATTTGGGTTGCAAGGGTGTAAATGAAAACAAGTCATTTGTGGCAACCCTTCCAGTACCTTTGAAATTCCAAACAGTGAAACGGGGGCGGGGGCGGCCGAGAAAAAGGTAGTGAGCGAATTAGAAGATGGGAAAAATTTTCATTCTTTGATTCGGAGATTGTTCAACAGCAAGTAGTTCCACAGCCTTGGAAGCTTGCAATAGGATAAAAAGCATCCTGAGATGAATGACTTTTTTTAAGTATTGTGGATTCAGGAAAAAACTTCAGATTCATGTATAATATTTTGCAGTGCAATTAACATGGTAAATGTTGATTATGCATTTTGGCAAGTAGTTCTATGGAAGTATCTTTGATTTAATTCTCATTTGACTACCGTTGGGTGTTAAACTTTAAAAGACTTCCGGAAACGTGTGTTTGTGTAGGCATTTGAAGGGATATTCCATGAAGTTGCATTGTTTTTGTTTTTTTGATAACGAGGAAAATTAATTTACTGTTTGCAAAATATTGGCCAGGTATGTTTTTGGACCAATCAAAAGGAATCAGACTACTTGTTTAATTAAATATAAAACGACAATTATCTGAAAGTTGTTTTTTCAGACGACAAGACTAAGTTAATTGAAATTTGATTGATTAAACAGTTTAACGCAAGAACCACGAAAAGGCATCGAGGTTTATACGAACCTAATGAAAATCAACTCTTTATGGATCTATGACAGTCCTTGCCCAGTCATAATATCTATTGCAATGGAATTCAATTTGACCTTTGGTTGTTGATAGATATTTATATTGGAACCAAAAGTTAAGTTTCAGATGCTGCTGCTAAAGGTCAAGGATTTTGGAAAATGTGGAGTTTCTCCAAAGAAAATACATATATGTTAAGAGACTATGTTGCACGGAAACGGAAACGAAAATATATGAAAATGCAGAAATGATATGAAAATATAATTATATATGGAGAAATGATATTTTATATGGAGCAATGGAAATGTGTCCGAAATACGGAAACGCTCAAAATTAAAAGTTACATATATTATAGTACAGATACACGATGCTTACACCCCATTATGGAACACATAATTCTCTAAAAAGGTACTCTCTTCCAATCAGTTGGTAACAAAGGAACTCTAAGTTGTGATTCAATTGCTTATGGGCTCCTTTGTTACCATCTCTTTTCATTCCCTTTCAGATAACGTCAACTGTCAGGTGCCCTTGTATGAGTTTTTCTTTCTTGCAATCATATTTTGGCTTTTATGATTTCCTTTGGGAAGATGACAATAATTTTGACTTCTATAGTGGACCATTGTTAGTAATGACTAATGACATTAAAGCATTATTGCCTTAAACTGGGGCCAAGGCAGGTAATAAGATACTGTGTAATAAGTGCAAGCACGACAGGATCTTTTGCCAACATCGTTACCACAATGTCACTTTGCAGAAGGAAACAAAAATGTTTGATTTTTTATCATGTTCTTGTTTCTACGATGAAGGTGGGAAAGAAAACACTCTGGAATTTTCTCTTTCGTTGCTCATCTTGACAAGTTCAAAGATCTGAATTCTTGCTGTGGCACTTCAACAGCGAAGGACAGACGATTTCCAAGCACTATAGGCAAAAAATTCACTCCGAAGTCAAGAAAGGCTACCACCAACAGAGAAAAATGATCTACTTTCCACTTATGACTCAGTGCTCATGATACGCTGATAATTTTCGTACTAATCAAACAGATACCGATAATCCGTTTCAAGAACCCGGGTGCAAGCTAGCGTGTTAGACCTCTCTCTCTCTCTCTCTCTCTCTCTCTCTCTAATTTCCAACTCTCAGAGGAAACGAGGACATTAGATCAACCGAGTTGCTCTAATAAAATGTCCACAGAGCTCCCCATAGTTAGTTATTTACCAACTCCTGCCAATGCCCTGTCAAATATTTAATATCTTGCTAGTAATTCTATGCAATTGTTCTGATTCAATTCCTTTTTGACCAGTTCAACAATTCTGGAATATCCTTCCTCCCCCCCCCCAAAAAAAAAAAAAAAACAGAAGCAGGAAGGTTACTGCCCTGCAAAGCAAGCAATCAAAAAGAGAACGTTTGAACTTGGACATTATTTTAACCTCAGTTGTACAACATGCCTAAGCATGGACTTTCCGTGATACTTATGTAGTACTTGTGATGTTCAAACCATCACCACTCAATATATTGTTGAGAGAGAGAAAACTCATACTGGAAAGGCAAAGGATGACTTACATAATTGAACACTGTAAATCTCCCCCTACATGCAAGAGCTCAAATTTACATAACTAGTGGTATAGTTTTTGGCACAGTGAATATCCAAAAACATAGGCCTTGCTATAGTACAAACTAGTTTCTATTATTGTACACACATTTAAGCCCATGAGAAAAAGGAATGGACCAAGCTATGTATTTAATTAGATGCACCTTCCCTAATATATAGGTATATAGATTTAAGCTAGTTGATGAATGAAACCTTGATTAAAATTTGCTCTTGAACTTCCTTTGAGCTTTCAAATCCACCACAATCACTGAGATGTTGTCCTTGCTTCCTTTTTGCATGGCCAGCATTGAAAGGTAATCAGCCGCTGCTTGAGACGCAGGATCAATTCCATTGCCTCTTTCAGCAAGAGATGCAAATCCGTTCTTTTTGTGCCAGAGCAAAATCCGCTTTCGAGCCACTTCACACACTTCATCATTTGTCATGACATCCCATAGCCCATCACTGGCTAAAATAAGGCATTCATCTTCTCTAGCTCGTGGAACAAACATAACTTCTGGTTCTGGAATAATCCATGGTTTCAAATACCTATCACCTGTGAGCACAGAAGAGAAAATAAGTGAGCAAACGTCAGTGCAGAAATCCTCATGGATTTATTGATATTGAGATATGGTCAACCATGAAGCCAAGGCATTATTAAAACAAGCATGCCCGATAAAAAAAGGGCAGAAATTTGTCCCAACAAGGTGAGCAAATGAAGCGTAAAACACCATAATCCAAAACATTATTTTGCTCTGATTTGCTGCTTGCATTCTAGTGTCTTTAGCAGAAAGAAAATTTTTTGAAGCAAGCAGCAGAGCATTGGAGCAAGGACTTCAGCAAATTAGCACAATATTGCTTCACCTATACCAGAATTAACATCATCACCAAAATGGAGGACACATACCAATGGATCTAGACATTGCAAGAACACCAAAAACACGGTGCCCATTCCACTGTATGACCTTGCCTCCAGATGCCTCAATCCTTGCATACTCATCTTCTCGGTTTGGCTGAAAATATTTAAAGATAAATGAATAAATTAAGAAAGAGAAACAGGCAATGAAACAGTTCTACAAATGCATATAAATAATGATAAAATGCGCAAGCCTTACTTTATGATCAATTGACAATGCCATTGACTCTTTTCCACGATAAAGCACTGCTCTTGAATCACCACAGTTTCCAACTATGATATGAGATGAACAGACCAAGGCAACCACTGCCGTAGATCCAACTGTTTCCGGTGCTAAAGGCTCAAAAGTGGGATCAGAAGCATCTCCATAGCCTTCAATGGTGCCTTTGGTACCTTTTCCCCCAATTTCATCATCAACCTTAAGAAAGCAACTAGTGAAGGCTTTCTCCCACTGCACCTGCTGATTTGCTTCCATGCTTACACCACTTGAATCATTTTTAACATTTCCAATCTCCTCAGCCAAGGCCCAATGAATTCGGTCACGACAATAGTTAGCAACCTGCATGAGATCCCTCCAAATTATTCTCTCAGATAAAAAACAGTGCATATTCCGCTTGATATAAGATTAATATCAAATATGTATTAAAGAAAGTCATGAATTCACCATTGATTATTTGGTAATCAAAATCAGGTTGCAGATTGTGATGAGGAAGCCCGTGTTGCCAACAACAAGTTGCTTACAATAAGTTAGGAATTCAAAAGTTAAGCTAGAATTAGTTAGCAATATTAATGCTACACTTCAAATCAATATGTGAATCATTATATTAAATGGATCACAATAACTCATTATACATGCGCAACCATTAGTCTTTCACAGTTAACATTCCCATAATGCTTTCAGTGAATTGCAATGGCTTTTACAAAACAGCCTAAAACATATCCTATACAACAAGAATAAAAATAAGTATCTAGCTATATATATATGTACCTGAGCGCCCCCATGGCCATCATAAACACCGAAAAAATGACTTGTTAGATGGGTCAAACTCTCATTTAACCCGTTGACGACACCATTGCCAATAAGCATTTTTATAGGAATTTTTGCAAACCGAGGAACAGCCGCAACAGAGTCTTCCATTTCTGGTCTTCTTCCGCAAATAGATACAGAACCCCAAAGAGGTACGCAATCAATCTCAAATACGCTACGGGAAGTTCCCTTACTGAGATTGCTCTCACTGGGCAACTTAAGAACCACTGCGGAGGCCCTTAAATCAGAGCCATCAGTGATGTCTGCATTTGGGCTCACTGCTGCTATGAGGAGTTTAGCCGTAGGCACCTGCACCTCATTTGATGACTCCACAATGATAGCCTTAGCAATGATTTGGCTATCTTCAATCATATCATCAAGTTCAACAGACTTTGGTAAATTTATTTCAGATCCTGCTTCCAATGCTAACAACTCCTCAGATATAGTTCCATTAGTCTCTTCCACAACTGACGATACTTCATCTTCGTCACTTTCCTGAATCATAGCATCAATAGGAACTGAATCATTTCCTCCAACACCACCATCTTTTGATTCAGACAAGGTGGTGAATTCCATTCCATTTTTAGCATCATCAGAGCTTCCACTGCACACAGCAACAGCCTCATCGGATACTACCTTAGCAGGATCAGACAGCAAGCTCACAGTGTCTGTTACAAGCTTTAGCCGTGTAATTTCTACATGGGTTGCAATACCTGAGTTATCACAAATAGAATTGCCTAAACTAAGTGTCATTGCAACCGCAGGGGACATCTCTTCCATCAATACAAGCCTGTGTCCAATTAAAATTTATAGCTAACAATCCCTAATATTTTCACAAAATCCACCAATTCTCATCCTCTTCATTTCCTTTCACCATTGAGAATGAGGTAAAGCTTACAGGTTCCAGCAATTCCTCTTCCATCCTATGACATCCCAATGACCCACCAATCTTTTTTGTCAAGGAGATATATGGGAAAAGACAATCTACAATCCCCAATGTCAAATCAAAGAAAGATAAGCTGTTGAGCACAAGGAGAATGAAAACAGGTTATCAGATCTGGTGCGAAACAATGGATCTAACCTTTTAATTATCAAAAACTTCGAGTCTTCTCAGGTAGTTGTGTTATCCTCAAAACTCCAGAACTTATCAAATTCTTCTTCACCTTTTTTCAAGAAAGAATCAACCACAGGATAACTAATCCTATCCCTACCACCTACCCTTAAATACATAAAGCATAAATGAAAAAGACAAAAAAAAATAAAAAACTAAAATCAAGCCTTCATCTGTTAACCCAAGAATAGAAAGCAAAAGGAGTCATGGGAATTAAACAACCTTGGCAAAAGTAGAACCAACCCCAGACAATCACAAGAAAACCCTAAAAAGATTGGAACTTTTTTCACCTAAATCTCATGTTTCCTGGATCTAAAGCAACCCACCTCAGCCTCTCTTGAATTAAAGTTTTCCTTTGCCATCTTCCAATTAAAGAACTATTCCATATACCCTTAAAGAAAAAGAAAACACAACAGAATATCTGGGTATAGTAGTATCTGATCCTGAGCCCCTCAAAGAATGAACCCAAAAATAAAAAATAAAGGAAAAAAGAATAACAGATGCTCAAAAAAAATTGAAGGGTGCTTACCCGCTTGAAACACGAGATTTAAAAAGAGACCTGCAGCCTGATACTAATGTGAGTTAGGCCTCTTTTCCTAGATTTTTTTCCCTTTATTTCTGGGGAAGGAGGCTTGAGGAAGAGAGATTGAGGGGAAGAGAGAGAATATAAGTGGCAAAAAAATGGTTTCTTTTCAATTTTTTTTTGCTTTTCTTTTTTTTACCGTGAACTCCTCAAAGAGACACGTATACATGTAATTATCTTACATCATTTAAGGCTGTCTGTGAGGGACAGAAGATGCATAGGTCAGGATAGTGCTTACATGAGGACAACTACTCATGGATTTTTCATGAGCCAAACTTTGAGGAGAGACACGTGTCCCTTCCACTGAAAAGTCCACTGCAGAGCAATAATTCTTTGTACCCATACGGTTAAAATATTTCAACCTGCATTAGATCCTTTCCTTTCACTATTTTCTCCTGTAAAAAGTAATTTATTTTCCAAAGAAAAGGTAAAAACTTCAATTTTTTCCCCAACATACTAATCAGTAATAATTATTGAAAATAAAATTTATGTTCCATTTTTGCGAAACTTATTTCCGTATTTAATTCAAAAGTAATATTCAAATAAATTTTAAATTTCAGAACCCTTTAATAGTATTTAATTTTAATTTTGCTTTTTTAAAAAAGTGATATAACAGATAAAATTTATCTAAAAATACAATTTATTTTTGCTATTTATAAAAACTATTAATTATTAATAGAAAAGATTTAATAAAAGTAAATTTCACATATAACAAAGAGCAATTATAAATTATTTCATATTAGCAAATTAATTAAAGTTTCTTTAGTTTTAATAGTAAGATAATGATATTAACAAAGAAGCACTTAGTTGTTTACAGTTTTATATTCTATATAGTAACAAATTCTTCTTTTGTGATTAATTGTTAGTATTAAAAGTTAAACACATTTAACAGGACGAAGGCATTAATTAATTAATTAATTTCTTTTTTTTTTTTATTTTTCTAACATAACATGTGCTTTTGAAAAGGAGAGATGTGGTTGGTAACGGTAATAACAATAATAAATAACAAAAGGATAGGCTCTCTCTTGCTATGCTTATCCATCACAGGCCAATAAGAATGCAACAAATTACACAGAAGAAGAGGAACATTTCAATCATAAAATAAGGGCCTCTACAAAAGCTGAGCCCAAAATGATAGAAAGAACCCCAATTGGCTGAAGGCTTTCTGTGGGCCGAAATGGGCCATTGGCCACTATGTAACAAAACAATTGTTGTGAAAATACTATTTTCAATTTCAATTCTCCATACCATTTTAATTTTTTAATAAGGCAGAACAACTATTATTATTATTATGGTACGTATAAATTAGGCCAACTCTCGTTTGTCCTCTTTATTTAGTAAACAAAACTGAACTGCAACAAACAATGAAAGCTAAAAGTTTTTTCAATCCAAATATCTTCTTGTCATTCATTTATAGTATTGAATTATAGCCCCGGGCATCGGCTCGGTGGCGGAAGCAGCAATACCGGCGGTGACCTGGTAAGGATATATGATTTTTTTTTTTTTTTTTATTCTTGTAGGATTAATTAATATTGAATTGCAATAGGGACTTTAATCCCATCTCCTTGTCTCCTCTGCATGTTATACTCTGCGTTGTTATGCGACGTAGGGAGATAAGTTTTGCTTGCATTTTACTGTGAGCATGGCTTCTCTCCGTTCAGATTTGAAGCCAGATGAAGATCATGGCGCTACAGTCATCGCCATTGATGGAGACAAGAACAGCCAATACGCTGTCAAATGGGCTATGGATAATCTTGTAAATAACAAGAGCCCCAATTGTATACTCGTTCATGTTCAATCCAAAATTGCTAGTCTAGGTATGTTTTGCGGTTTCTCATTAATGCATTTCTTTTCTCATCATTTTATCCCGTTATCAATTGAATACCATCTTCTTCCAAATGCCTAAGGAAATAACATAGATATCAAATTTTAGTTTTTCAGCTTTTATGGTTATATATTTTGCGGATTTTTAATTTATAATTAGAGAAGGAAAAAACTTCTGCAAGCCCAGGGGGTGCAGTTACAGGAGTAGCTGTCATTAACTTGAAACGAAATTAGAAAGAAAGGAAAAAATCTTGAGTTTTCCATATAATTTTGCATTTATAAATGCATAGAGGTTTTCCCTGTTTAATACTTTGTGTGTGTGTGTGTGTGTGTGTGTGTGTGTATTTCCAATACTGCAGACAAACTTTCATGCTTATGTTAATATATCTTGAGTTTGAATACTGTTATTTTGGGATTTTGTATAGAGGTTGGTAATTTATCAAAGGAAGGTCGTCCTCCAACGCAACAAGAATTGCAGCAATTCTTCCTTCCCTACAGAGGATTTTGTGCTCGAAAAGGAGTGAGTAATTTAATGTTAGATGATTAAGCACACCATGCGTTTGCATATCTTATATCACATTAGCAGCTCATTTTTGGCTTAGAAAACTTGTTTATTTTCTTGAATTGCATGATAATTAATAGAATGTAGAGAATCTGTTTGGCATTACTAGTTGAATAGCCATTGAGAAAGCATTTTATTTAAAGTATTCATTGAAGACCATTATTTTATTTTCTTTAAGATGAATTTCGCATATTCAAATTACAAAAATTAATATAGTTAAATAGCATTTCTATACTATTTTTTCAGATTGAAACAAAGGAAGTCGTTCTCCATGATATTGATGTTTCAAGTGCTCTTATTGACTATATAGTTCACAACAGAATTGCGAACATTGTTGTTGGCGCATCTCACAGGAATGCTCTTACAAGGTCGCTCTCTTTCTCTTTCTAATTTAGAATTAGGGGAGAAATATTATTAGACAAATCATGACTAAACTTGAATACTTGGGGCATAAATTTTTTCTTGGTGTAGGAAATTTAAGCATGCGGACATTCCTTCTACGTTACTAAAATCTACACCAGAATCATGTGCAGTATATGTCATATCAAAAGGAAAAATTCAAGCTTTTCGCTTAGCGAGTCGACCTCATACACCAACTGGTTATACACGTTCAATTAGTTCTGCACATTCCACTGGTTCTGCAGATTCAATCAGCCCTGCAAATGCTTGCCTGCTATATCAATCACCATCTTGTACCAATACTAATCATAGTAAGTATAACAATGAATCTACTACTGGGCAAACAAATCTTTGGGAACTACGTCATCTTCCAAAAAATCGTCGGCCATCTGTTGATGCGTCTCAGTAAGTTTAACTAGGAACGATCTCCAGTTCTAATTTTTTACTATACAGCTAATGTTCTAACTGTCAAAACTTGGAATTTTCTTGTATGCAGAAGATTTTGTGAAAGCTGGAAAAGTGACGGTTCTGACAAAACATCTTCATCTTCTGGTAAATTCATTAGCAACGATAAGTTTACATTCAGTGTCAAGGAAATTTCATCATGGGTATCAACAAATGGTCACTCACCGGATGTGTTAAATGAAAATTCTGTATCAGGTGCCAGTGAATTTTCAGGGCAACACAGTTTTCGATCAAGTGGAACCTCATCTGAGAATTTGGAATTCTCTACCACGTGTGCTGGTTCAAAGAGCCCCGATTCCTCACAAATTGCAGTAAGTATTGCTAAATTATTAAAATTTTGATTTCTATAAGAGATATCACGAAACATTTTTGAAAATTGATGTTTTTCCTTTTGACAGACATTAGACTCAGAAATGAAGAGGTTAAAGCTTGAACTTGAACAATCTAGGCAATTGTTTAGCTCAGTTAGTAAAGAAGCAGTTTTAGCCAAGCAGATGGTAATGTCAGAGTAACAGTTTAACAATAATAATTATGAATAATTTTTGTTGCTTGGCTTGGCTTGGCTTGGCTTGGCTGTGTTAGTTGTGTAACTTGTGTTCACAGGTAAGGAAGCTTCATCACTTGCAGAAATTGGAAGCACATAAGACAGAGGAAACCACAGAAGACGTTGCATCGACTTCAGAAGAAATGGAGAAGCGAAAGACCATAATTGCTTTAGAAGCAGTACAAGCAGCACGCCAAGCAGTAGAAATAGAAGCACAAAAGAAAAATGTAGAAATGAAGGCCCATTGTGAGGCAGAAGACAAGATGAGAAAAATGGAAGCATTAGCCAATAATGATTTTCGATGTAGAAGATACACAATTGAGGAGATTGAAGTCGCAACAGATCACTTTTCCCCTGCCAATAAGATTGGAGAAGGTGCATATGGCCCTGTTTTTAAAGGCATGCTTGATCACATTGCTGTTGCCATTAAGATCTTAAGGCCAGACATGTCACAAGGGCTAAAGCAATTCAAACAAGAGGTATATTCAATTATTTCATCATAAGCATGCAAATTGTTGAAATGATTTTCATACATCTCTTTCTTTTTGTCGATGTAGGTTGATGTTTTAAGCAGTATGAGACATCCATACATGGTTATCCTACTTGGTGCATGTCCTGAATATGGATGCCTTGTGTATGAGTACATGGAAAATGGTAGCTTAGAAGATCGCCTCAATAGAGCAGACAATACTCCTCCAATACCATGGGGAAGGCGATTTAAAATAGCTTTTGAAATTGCCACGGCCTTACTTTTCCTTCATGAAACAAAACCAGAACCTCTAGTGCATCGCGACCTGAAGCCTGCAAATATTCTCTTAGACTGTAACTACGTGAGCAAAATCAGTGATGTGGGCTTGGCCAGACTTCTTCCACCATCGGCAGCTAGTGATGTTACACAATATCGCATGACAGCAGCAGCTGGTACATTTTACTATATTGATCCAGAATATCAGCAAACAGGAATGTTAGGTGTCAAGTCAGATTTATACTCATTTGGTGTAGTGCTGTTACAACTGCTTACAGCAAAACCTCCTATGGGTTTAGCTTACCAAGTTCAGGAAGCTATCGAGAATGGAACATTTTCAGATATACTCGACCGATCAATAACAGATTGGCCTGTAAATGAAGCACTATCGTTAGCGAAGCTGGCAGTGCAGTGCTGTGAATTGAGAAAAAAGGATAGGCCAGATCTTGCTTCTGTTATTTGGCCAGAGCTTAAGCGGCTAAGAGATCTTTCCATGTCCCATAAAGCTTCACAGCATAGGACAATCTTGTCGCTATCCAGTCCAGATGATTTAGTTTCAGAAGCAAGCACTCATTCAAATGAGGTTAGTAATTATTTCAAAAGGATGAAAGTGCTTTTGTAGGCACATTTTTTATGTGCATTGATTATTTGATATGAATAATTAAATAAAAATCCAATGTGCTGGTGGAATATGAACGTTATTTATATAAATCTCGAGTCTTGGCAAAGAAATTACAGTTAACAAGCCTTTTTCCAAAATCCTCTGAATTGCTTTTTCTATATCTCCTTTGTTATGCGAAATCAGGAATGATTAAGAAACAAAATCCTAACGTCCAAATGGAAAATTGAACGTAGATCAAAGCGAAAGGAGGATGGCAGCTGCTGTACTCGAATGGTGTGAAAAGGCTGAGGAGCTTGAAGAACAATACTCAAAAATCAAGCATTGATCATCAACATCATGGTCACGATCATCATCGACCACAGCCTAGAAGAAACCCAGCTGTTGGAATAACAAAAACGATGCCATTCCCTGTGTTTTGTGCTTCGTTTGGAAGCTGCACTGCTGTGCCTCATCCTGCATCAAAAAAATACAGAATTTTTGCTCTCTCTTTTTCGTAGCCAAGGGAGTCGTAGCGTAGTGACGCATTCTTCAAGAGAAGATGTCCTCTATGATTGTAGTCCATGAAAAAAAATAATAATAAAACAAGCACCTCTTGTCATTTACTAATTAACAAATGGTAATTAATTGCTAATAAGCTTTTAAGCTCCTTAAACCAGATCATTAATTAATTAAATTCAATGATTCTAAAAAATTGCAAATTCGATATTTGAGATTAACGTAAAACAAACTTTAAAAGTTTGCTACTGCGATATTTGTTTTTTAATTTTTCCTCAGTAAAAGTAGTATTATTCCGTGAAAATAACTGAAGAAAATAAGCAAAATAGATATTTTCAAAAATAAAATTTTAAAATTTAATTAAAAATATTTTTCCGAGGTCAAATTTTTATTTAGAAAGTAAATGATATGAAGCATATTCTCTGCGTGAAATAGAGTGGCAAGCACAATGAAATGAACAACCCGAAATCAATATCCCAGATTCTCTCTTTCACCTAAACAAACCAAATTTAGAAGCTTTCTTCAACCAAACTTCGTCTCTTCCTCTTCTTATCACCGTAACCCTAATCCTATGGCTCATTCTGGTTCAGATCACGAGCGCGATCGGTCCCAATCGCCACAGGCGCACCTCTACAACCCCTACCAAGACCTAAACCGTCAAATCCAAACTCTCTATCAGCTCCCAACTTCTCCGGAATTTCTCTTCACCGAAGAATCTCTCCGCCAGCGTCGCTCCTGGGGCGAAAACCTCACATTTTACACCGGTTCCGCCTACCTTGGCGCCTCCATAGGTGGTGCTTCCGTCGGGTTTTTCTCTGCTCTCAAATCTTTCGAGCCCACCGATACGTTGAAGCTAAAAGTGAATAGGATTTTGAACTCTTCGGGACATTCTGGACGAGTCTGGGGGAACCGGATCGGGATTGTGGGATTGATCTATGCCATGATGGAGAGTGGAGTCGTGGCGGTTAGCGATAGGGACGATGTGTGGACTAGTGTGGCGGCTGGGCTTGGAACAGGGGCTGTGTGCCGGGCAGCGAGAGGGGTGAGGTCGGCTGCGGTGGCTGGTGCGTTGGGAGGGTTGGCGGCTGGGACTGTGGTAGCAGGGAAACAGTTGTTGAAGAGGTATGCTATGATTTAAAACAAGGAGAGAGAACTTTGCAGGTTGAGTTTAGGCTGTCAGTTCTAAATTATTTTTGAAATTTACAAGCTGTATCTGTTCAATTTTGATCATGAATTTGTTAGCAATATGTTAATAATATTGGAATCAATTAATATTAATATGAATCATTTCGCATTTTTAGCATGGAAGAAACATGCTTTTGTCAAGGCAAAGACCAGATTTTTGTGATGACTTGCAATAAAAAAAAAACATAGATTCACCAATTTTTTGTTGTTTAAGCATCTCTTCTAAATTGAAAACAATGGTGGATGAGGTTTACAGATTGATGATTAGGATAATATTCGCTCATTTGTGTTTGGGTAGGGTAATTCTTTTGAGACTAATTAATCCTATCACTAGAATTGGAAATGATGTATGGTGATTGCAGTTTGTTGTGCATCCTATTACTGTATTGTCTGATTTTTCTGTTAGTTTTATTTTTGAGTTGCTATCTGGCACAATGTTCTCAAATGGGTTGCATGGTTCATTCCTTCTTAAGGTCTTCTAAGTACTGATAGACAGTTTTTGGATATATGGAACGACCTGTTTATGCCTTCTTACCATTCGACTGACTAAAATAGTCTCTTAGAGTTGCTGTTTTAATTTAGAAGGTTGAAAGTGGAACTTAGCATATGGTTACATGTTAGCTGGAGATAAATAGAGTTTTAGATGCTTGTAAAATTACTGTACATGTAAGAGCATAAATCACATTTAGGTCTAGTTTCATCTTTCATCTGGGTAGTGAAAAAATGCATAACTCTGTAAACGATTTGGATAATGCTGGTTCGTAGGTGTGGGAATTTGCGATACCTCCTATACTCATTTTTATATAGGATTTTGATCTTGAAATAGAAATAGAATTATTTTGATTTCTTTTCAATTTTGCTTGCCGCTGATTCATTCATTTATTGTAAATCAGTTTAAAAGTGAATTGAGAAAGAGTTGTGGAAACAAGCAATCGTGCCTGGAAATTGTGCTATGGATGATGTAAAAGCTCCACCATTTTAACCAAAATAAAGCATGATGCATTGTCAACATGGCTTTTATTTTTGGTATTCTTGACTTGATAATCAAGTTTGATATTCTGACCAGTGTCATACAAGAGTCATTATCTGGTGAAGCATCATGTTGAATCGCTGAATGCTTTGTGAAGAAAAATGCATAGTGTTCTTACTGCATGCTCTTGCAATGATCCTCATGCCAGGGATTAATTAATGCGGTATTTCATATGGCTGAGCCATTGGTTTTGATAATTTCTTATGTTAGAAATATCTGGAAAATAAGAGAACGGAATTTGTTATGATAAGGAAAAAAAAAACATTATAACTAACGAAGATTGTGTTTGAACGAACACGCCGCATCCTTCAAAACTCTGATGGTGGTGCGCTTGATTAAAAGGTTAATTCCTGTTGAAATTAAACATGTTTTCTTTTTTAGATTCTCCTTTTCCTTTGATTTTATTTTATATTTACACTCATGTATGAGGTTTTCATGCTCTCGCAATTGAAAAAAAGGAGGGAAGTGTGGTTGGTAATATCGTCGATTGGGTGGGGAATTAATGAGTTGGTATCCCCTATAAGCAGGTGCAGATGTGCATGTTAACTGAAAAAGAAGATGCATATTTAAAGACTGAAATTTCAGTGAATCAAAATTTTCACATGAAAGCATATCTTATAAAAAGAATTAAGAAAACCCACAGAAGGTGCGCATACGAGTGTTGATGAAATGATTTGGCATTCTTAGCAACGTACGAGTTTGATTTGTTTATCCATATTTCTGATTTCCCGACCACCAATCATAAGCCGGATGCAATTCTTGCTTCAAACTAGAACCAAGAAAAAATATCAAATAAAGTTTATTATCGTCAAATCAGAACAAATGTGAAAAGCCTTTGGTCCGTGTGATTTGAGGGCTCAAATAGGCTCACCGAATTTACAAACAGACAAAAAATCAAATTACAGTTATAAGATAGTTCGCCAAAAACTTCATCCTGTGAACAAAAGTTTTGAACAGAAGGTCATTATTCGGATCCGTTATTGGATCACCGAAAAAACAAATCTATTTGATAAAAGATATAACCCCTGGAAAAAAGGAGTTGAAGCAAAATTGACCGAGTTGCAGTTCACTGCCTCCAAACAATCCAATGCTTTTATTCCACCCAACCATTGCTGAACCCAAAAAAACTATAGGAGTTCCCACTTGGCGAACCGGTTGCAAAAGAAAAAAAAAAAAACAAATGCAGCTATATGTCACGGTATGGAACACAATTGTCTTGTGTTCAGGAAAGGTTATACAAGGAAATGATAAACAACTACCAATTGATTTACAGCAACATTGATTCTGGATTCTCTATGTAGCCCTTGAATGCTTTTAACCATTCTGCACCAACTGCACCTGAAGAATGCAAGTGTAATTAACTCCGTCACATCCCTGAGAATCTAAGACATTCAACTCCATAGAAAGGTTAATGTTAGATGCTTACCATCTATAACACGATGATCACAACTTAGCGTTACTGACATGAAGGAAGCAAATTTGAATTCGTCGGGACCCAAACCAGGAACAACCCTCTTTTCAGCTGCACGAGAACAAGGTCAAATAGTCTCAAAGATGAGAATAAATTAGCAGAAAATAACTTAATTTGGAAGTTGTAATTCATTGAATTACAGCTCACCAGAGCCAACTGCTAAAATGCCTGACTGAGGAGGATTAACAATGGCACAGAATTGTTTGATGCCAAAAGGCCCTCCCAAATTTGACACAGTAAATGTGCCTCCCTGCAAAAAGGAAAATGTTCATTCAAATAAAATTCACTTCAGAGAATCATCTAGCAGCCAACTGGCATAGAAATATAATAGTCACCTCATAATCTTCTGGTTTCAAGCTATTCTCTTTGGCTTTTTGGGCCAAATGCTTGACCTCCTCAGCAATTTTAGATAAACCTTTCTTGTCTGCGTCCTGCATATATTATACCATAAATTCAAGTCAAACCATAAAATACAAGAAAAGCATGAACCTTATGCAGAAAATTATTAATTCAGACAACTGCTCACCTTAACAACTGGGACATATAGTCCATTATCTGTCTGTACTGCCACATTAATATTGACACTATTATACCTGTATTGCAAGCAAATGAGCAATGAGATATTACATGTCATACAAATTTTCATAACATCAATTAACTGTGTACTTACTGGCGAATATAGTTATCAGTCCATGAACTGTTGCATTGGGGAACTTTCCTAAGAGCCAAAGCAGCAGCCTGCAATTACAGTGTCACTGAAATTACTCCATGGCCAATTTTAAAACATACAAAATCAAAGAGATATACTAGGCGTCAAAAAATTTGGAAAAACAATTATGCTTATTTTTCAGCATACTCCCCTTAAATATTTAGGTTTCCTATATACAAGTATCTACATAATACATGTGTTTGTGATATCAGATCTTCTCCAAACAAATCCAACTAACAAAGAACTCTTTAACAGCTTAGGCCGTGTTTGTATTGCATTGAAGAAGCATGACAAGTAATTTCCCAATAATCCAAGGAAAGAAAGTGGTATACCTTGATCACAAGATCATTTACAGATATACGCTTCCCACCTGAGGCCTCTTGTAATGAATTTAGTTTACTCCGCAAACTATACCCAAAAGGACAGTTTAAATAGTCACAGAAAAATTGTTAAAAAAAATATTGGATTGCAATAAAAGGCAGAGATTGATTACTTACTCGATAAGTTTGTCGACACATGTATCTACGGTTAAATAATAGTGAGGAATAGTTTGCTTTGAGAACAACAACCGTGAAGCTGTCACCTGTCAATATTCAAGAAAATTGCTTCATAACAAACTTAAAGAAGAGATATTGCTAATAAAGATGATAAAATATTACCTTCCGTATTTGGGAGTGAGGAATATCAACATAATCTAATGCAGCAGCCTTAGGTGCTTTCTCAGAAACTTCCTTCCCACTTGAAGCTACAAAATAAGTATAATTCCTCAGTGACACTGCTGTTATTAGATAAGGAATTTACGAAATAAGAAGGAAAATCAGAAAATACTCATGATTCACAGTATACAGGCAGCATAAATATTAATTAAATCAAGGTTGACAATAACAAATAGCATTATAATCATCAGGCACACAAAGTTTAGCAATCATACCCAAGTAATCTTCAATATCAGCCTTTACAATGTGTCCATCAGGACCAGTTCCTTTAATGCTTGATAGAGGTACCTGTATTTGTGAAAACAATGTTATTGAGAATAGTCTCAAAATCAATATCTACACTCTATTACCAAACAACAGATGTAGTCATGCTAACATCGTTTTCTTGAGCCAATTTTCTTGCAAGAGGACTAGCAAAAATTCGATCTCCAGAAGAAGCTGCACTGGGCTGGGAAGTCTTTGGTTCTGGTGATCTAACTGATTCCTCAACCACCTCCTTCTTGGGTGGGGGAGGTGGGGTAGAAGAAGGTCCTTTAGCTGCATCAGCACCATCTGATGCTGGAGGACTGTAATCCTTAAATTTGGCAATGTCTTGCTCATCTTCAACAGTAATAGCAATAATCTGCATAAGAAGACAAAGTTTTACTGACAAAACATATCACCAACACGAACTAACAGCATCCACAACTAAACTGTCTTGTTGTTTCCAACATAAATGCCTCGGTATTTTATTCACTTTATTTTCCCCTAGTAAAAAGAATAGAAAAGAAAAGTAATAAATGGAAGATATAAGAAGTGCAAGTGGTTTTTCCTTAGTACCAGATGTAATCAATACCTCACCAACTTTAATTTCTTTTGATCCATCCCCCTTTATTATCTTTGCAAGGAAACCTTCTTCCATGCATTCCATCTCAACTGTTGCTTTGTCCTTAAAAACATCAAATACGGAAAAAAGTCAATATTCCATAATCAGCAACAAAAAATAAACCAGAGTTGAAACCTGACCAGAACCAGTTCAGGAACCTTACAGTTTCAACTTCGCATAGCACTTCACCAGGTGAAACTTTGTCACCCTCTTTCTTCAACCACCTTGCTATATTACCCTGAAATTTGGAAAATAATCAATTGACACATCTAACAGGTAAAGGATCTTTTTATAAGATGCAGAAAGGTGCATGCCTCTGTCATTGTAGGTGAGAGAGAAGGCATTCCAATCACTTGGTGTGGAGGAAGACCTGCAACATATTTTGAACATTTATCTTAGTCAATCAAGCAGAGATTTACAATTATTCATTATTAAAATAAGCACAACCAATTTTGAGGACAAAAAACAGAACTCACAATATGTTTATCAGAACTGGAACAACATAAATAATATATATGTATATATAATCATAGAATCTACCTGAATCAGATGAAAATCCTCTCCTAGACTGTACCTGTGAACTGAAATGTGAAAAAGAAAAAGGTAATTACAATCACGGTGAGAAGGGACAGACAGAAATCACAAGACATACCAAGAAAACTCCTTTAAGAGTAGAGGTGCAGCCATCGGATTCCCTATTTGCATTATCATCCTAGAAGTATTTTTCTTAAATGCACCAAACGATGATACCTACATAACAAGACATATATCTGTAACTTTAGCCATATGGGTCTCACTTCAATAAGAACAAAAATAGGATAAAGCGGGAACAAATAGTTGATTGAAGCTAATTGGAAATGACTATAAAGTGCAACAGGAAGGCTTCAGTCAAAGTAACTTGCATTACACATGCTGACCACTGAAATAAAACTGGTAGAACTTACAGTGGTATTAGCAGTGCTGCCAGAGAACCTCTTTTTTCCTGCAGGCATAAAGCCATGGTGAGGAGCCTTCGCAGCATCTGGAAACAACAAACTAATCTTATAGCAATAAAAACAAAAGTTTATGAAAGTGACACATTACATATCTTAGGTGAGAAACATGGACTAAAGATTCAAATTTCTTCACAATTTAATGCTACAAATCTGTGATAACCACAGAGGTCAAAATTTGGAGGGTGCAACTCTTTAATGCCACAATTCCTCACACTGATTAGATTACTGCATCTAATGGCCATTCCGCCCTTGAGATGCCTTATAATGCATTTGTCCTTCTCCTTCTATTCAAAAATCGATCAGACATATGAACTTTTCTCACCACTCATCTTTCATCATACACAATAGAAATTATACATCAAGTAGAGTAGGTAGGTTCATTGGTTGCTTAGAATGTTTTAGCCGCTAAATGAAAGATCTCGGAGATTACAGTTAACTATCAACATTAGTTTATAAAGCTTTGAAATGAAAGCAATACTGATATCACAAAATTATATAAGGAACTATGGTTATGCATGCAATCCAAGCTAGATCGAACAAAAAACCATCAAGAAACTCATTTTGCAATATTATTTCAAATAGATTAATCACCCCCTTGGGCTTTAGAAATACAAAATAGCAATAGCATGAAGATGCAAATAATAAAAGAAACCAGTAATTAGAAGACAGCTTCAGAAAGTAAAATAAATTTAACCAAGGGAAAACCCCAGAGAAAAAGACAACAAATTTTCACGTTTTCCACAGCATTCTCCCTTTACATGAAACCAAAGGCAAAGCACTTGCTACTGGACAAGCATTTCAGTTCAGGGTGGGGTTGCCAAACTCTTCAAAGACACTAAAGGTGAGCTCATCCTATTATCTCATGCATGTCTGGCTATATATTTATGAGCACGTTTGGATCATTGGATGTCATGGAAAAAAATAAAATGGCCAAAGTTACAGAGAAAAAGAAAACAATATGCCATGTTTGCTAGAAAGAATATTTATCGCTGCAATTCACCTGCAACAAATGCCAGCTAATGCAAACATACAGGTCGTTTATAATAACGTTGTCTTCGACAAATGCAGGAAAGCTAGCAAAGATATGCAGGTTAATTATGGATTAGCTAGTATGGGAATGTCATTAGCAAAAGCTCAAATCGCATAAGACCAGGACTACAGACAACACAGTAATTAGCAGCAAACGAGATAGGTCACAAGATCAGCGACTGACCGTCCTTTTTACTGACGGAGAAGCGAGTGTCATTTGAAAACCACCGAGCCAAACTAGCATGCTCATGTCGCAGTAAGTTGGAAACATTTTTCAACTGCGAAAAGCCAAAAAAAAAAAAAAGTTAAAATAATAACCAAAGCACTATAGTCTTCTATCGATTAATCACGATTTCTCATATCTTTATTCTCCAAATCACACATTACTCCAATAATCAAATCACCGTTACGTAGTCTTAAAGTGAAATTAAATTGAAACTAGCTTGAACACAGAATTAGAAACAATCAATTAATCCAATAATCTTGAAAACAGGATCTCAGCTTCAAACCAAAAATCAACAATATAAATGAAAAATAGAAACACCGCTCAAAATTGGAAAACAGAATAAACTGAAAACGCAAAATTGAAATAGGACAGTACCTTTTTCGAGTGATTGATTGCATGATATGCATACGCCATGACTGTATCTTCAAGCAAAGTAATCAACTAAACGAAGAACAAAAATAATAAAATTAAAGAAAAAATGATGGAAATAGAGACAGCTGAGCCAAAAGCGGTATTTATTTAGTTTATTGAAGAGGAATTAGGACTTTACTTTTCTTTTCTTTTTTATGAATATCAAAACAGATCTCGCTCGACTTTTGCTTATTTATTTTCCGGTTTAATTCTGAGGGTTTTCGAGTTCTATTCAATTGTGGTTTGCCTATACTAACATGTAAATTTGGACTCTATATGAATAAATCTATGATCGTTGATAAATTTGTTCTAAATGCATCGGACGGTCATCGACAGCGTGTCTAAGACTTTTACTATATGTAAATGAAACTACGCCGTTGACTGTGTTGGTTTGAGGAATGATAAAAGGTGCACTAGGGCTACCATAGGAAGGTAGTGTAGCGGATTTTGCGACCAATAGGGAGTTTGGTGAAAAATTGGGCTGGGCTTGTTAGGCGCCCACATTTTTTGAATGGCCAGTAGGCAAAAATTATTTTGTAGTAAATTATTTAAAAAAAAAGTCAAAATTATCATTGTAGGAAGTGAATTATATTTCCTTTCAAATTGTTTGTTTAGAATTTATAATTTGAGGAATAATATTATGTAAGTATATTTCTAACTTTTCTCTTATAATTAATGTAAAAGAATCACTTTCTAATATAAAAAATCTATTTAAGAAGTGGCTCAAAAAAAAATGAACCAACAAAAACATTAGTTTATGAAAAATAGGATTGGTAGCAACAAAATCAAAATATATGATAGAAAAGTTGGATCACAATTGGACAAACAATGCCACGTCCAATGTACATGAAATGCAAATTCTAGCTGCTAATAGTTATTAAAAATTAAATTTTTGTTGTTTCCTCAGCTGAAACTAAAGAGGTGTCGGCCATAAAGGTATCAGAAGCTGAAAAAAAGTTCTGCGATTAATCCGCTTAAATGTATGAATTTCGCTGACTTTTCGTACTTGCTGGTTAAGGTTACACGATATCTCAACGTTACCAAAAGCCAGGAACACAATATGTTCATTGCTTGGATGGAAACCCAATCCCAAGGTGGAATGATCCCACTGATCAAGATCCGTAATCTACTTACCGTCGGAAATCATTCTATTAAAAGTAAATCATTGTACGATGCCACTACACGAGAATGCATAAAGTCTTTGTAACCACGGAGAAAATGAAAACGAAAATCCAAGGGAGCTTTGGATTCGAAAGGAGGATCGAAAATGAAACAGAAAGAATTGAAAATATGATCAGGCTCTGGTAGACACGACTCAGTTACGGTAATAATAGTTTCTGTTTGGCAACTAAAATCCTGATATGAATGATGAGTTACAAATTGGCGAACAAAATAAGGACTTGAGATCAAATAATTCCAACGCTTAGCCACCAATTTGCAACGAGTGGCGAATTTTGCGGATGGTAGTCGACTGAGAATTTCAATCAGCAAACCATCTTCTAAACCTTTCAGATTGAAATTGGAGGATTCATCTGATGAAAGAATTCTTTTGGTTTTTAATTTATTTGGACTAGTTGCGCTATTGGCCATGCTAGGTTTTGAGATGTGACGTTCGAGTTTTTTATCGATGAGATGAACAATGGCTTATTGTTGCCATTTCGACAGAAATTTCAAAAGCTATTTATAGATAGATATAGTTATCTCCAAACATTTATATAAACAAAATAAATTGGAATAATATTTAGCATTTTTTTTAGTAATTTAGTATACAATTCGAATATTAATTTATTTTCACATAAAATAATAAAAATAAAATAATTGCCGAGAAAAATTATGGCTAATAAAATATATAATTATTTAATTGATTAAAAAAGTAAAATCAAATTTTTAATTATTTTGTATAAATTCAAAAACTAAATTGACCTAAAAAGTCAAATCTAACTTTTCTAATCCTACTAAACAAGTTCAATCACCAGATTGACCTTTATTCCAATAAAAATTACTAGTTATCTTTCAATTACTAGGTTATTCTATTACTTAATGTACTAAAAATATTCATGAAATTAAATTTAATCTAAAGCATCACAGTAAGATTTCATTAAAAACCATCCTTGTCATTTGTAAGTGGCAAAGGGCAAATTTGGAAACGCAGAATGCCATATATGTAGAATAATACTTCCAAATTAAGCTTATTTTATTTGGCAGGTTCTTTTTCTTTTTGGTAAGTTTCTCATAAATTTTGTTAATGACATTAATATATATACAATTTAAGATTTAAGATTTAATATTAAAGGCAAGAAATCTGTAAATACCAAAATTAAGGGATAAATAGTTAAAACTTAAAAGACAACTCATTTACTTTATCTAGTGATTTTCTTGCTATAAAAGAACTAAACGGAAAAAGAAAAAAAAAAAAAACGACATATCAAACACGATGTTATAAAACGACAGAAGTACAGGAAGAATGTAAAGAGAGAAGAGTGAGAAAATAGATCGATATTAAATATTGTAAAGTGATATGAGGTTATTAATTATTAAAAAATAAAAAGTTTCATTTATATATTGTTTAAATTATTAATTATTAAAAAAATTAATACTTCTTTTACTAATATAATAAAATTATTATAGTGTTATATAATTCATTTAGAGCATGTCAGACAAAATAAATTATTTTGGTAGTTATGAGCTGTTTTAATAGCATTTAGCAGTGTTTTATAAAATGTTAAAAGATAAACGTTATATGAGTTAATTTTTCATAAAATAATACCGTATTCGATCTTTGTTATTAGGATTGACTAATCTGGTTCGAGTTTAATAACAGTTAAGACTCTCCGTCCCCTTTTTACAAATATATTTAGCAGAAATCGAATCCAATAATTTATCTAGCTTGCGTTGCCAAATAAATCACCATAGTAGTTTTTGAATAATTTATTTTTACTACTTTTTCCCTAAACATTACTTTTCACCGTATTAGTTTTTTCGAGCATGCATGTCAATTAAGCTTGCTCTCTATATTTGTGATTTAAATTTATTTTATAATAATGTTTTAACAATAGAATTCATAATTTTTTTATCTTATTGTTGAGATTTTATTTTATTTTAATTGGAAACTATAATCCGAAGTTGTAATATCTCAATTATGAATTATAATTATTATTCAATTATAAATCCTATTAAATTGCCATTATATGAAAATAGGATTTTCGTTAATACATAATATTAACACCTCATTGCCTAACAAAATAGGGATTTTGACAAAAATAATGATCTCCATAAAACTATTTTCTAATCCGATGTCATTTTAAAAATATTTACCATTATAATATTTGTTTTTGATATAGAGAGAGTGTTACACTTGAACCAGTTGGTGGTTTAAGTGCAATAAAAAAAATAACATATACAGACTAGTGCAACTAAAATTACCAAAAAATAACATAACAGTCAACAGTATAAATAGACAATAATTTTTATTTTGTATTAAGACCATTAATACGATTGGTGGTTTTATTGTCTTTTCGCTAAAACACACAATTCATTTGATAATTTTAGTGCAACTATAAGATGTGACCACTAATCAGTAAAAAGAACAGTATTTTATCAAGAATCCACCAAATTAATCGGCGGTTTCAATAAAAGAATATTTATTCACTCAAAGAATCGCTCAATGTTTTATTAAACAACTTAAATATAAATGAATTAACTAATAAATCTGTTATCTTCTTATTAAAAAAATAGAAATTAATTAGATTTTAATAATTATTTATTGTTAATGGTAATAAGGGACAATAATTAATTCATTTCAAATATTTAATCAAATTAACCAAGTCATCTCTACAGTTTATTAATATTAATTAATGGTGCTGAGGTTTATCTTTCTAAAACCACTTGATCTTTTTGTCCATTTTCTACATATTTTTCCGTTCAAATATTTAAAAAAGACTAAAATACTTTGACATTTAAAAAGAGTAAATAATTAATTAGTTCCTGAGATTTGACCAAACTAACTAAGTCATCTCTACAGTTCAACAATATTAATTAATAATCTCCAATCGTCAAATTATTTAGTCATTCTATCTTATTTTCTCTAGATTTTTTTATTAAAACCTTAAAAAAGGGACTAAAATGCCCTAACATTTAAGAAGAAAAAGCCTAAACTACCTTAGGATAAAATTTTCATTTATCGTCAAGAGAAAATGAAAAGTCAAGATAAACATTGATTATTTGATATTCACAAAAAAAAAAAAAAAAAAAAAAAAAATTTATCTACATGATACGTCACTTTATTACTTTGAGTCACCAATAAAAAGATGAAAAAAAAATATATATATAAAGTTAATTTCAATAAAAAAATTAATATTTAATTTTAGATATTAATATTTAAAAAAAATTATTTTATATATTCCATTATAAATTATAATTAACGAAATGAAAGTAAAACCATATAAAGAAGTAACAATATTTTAGAAAAAATGATGTTTTTGCAGAATTTCAATTGTAAATTTAATAAAACTTAACTGTCATCCCGTTATAAAATAAATAATCTATATTGGTTAATCTTTTTCTTCTTTAAGTGTAAAATTTTTTTTAGAGTTTAATAAAAAAATCAGAAAAAATAAACAAAATAACTAAATGATTTTATTGAGGTAAATTTCATATATCATTAATTAATATTGCTAAATTATAAAGATGATTTAATTAATTTGATCAAACATTAGGGATAAATTAATTATTTTTTATTTTTATATGTCAAAATATTTTAGTATTTTTAAAAATTTTAATTGAAAAATCTAAAAAAGATAGATGAAATGATTAAACGATTTAATAAAAATAAACTTTAATATTGTTAAATTACAAAATAAGTTGTTCAGATCTCAAGAATGAATTAATTATTTTTATCGTTAAGCGGAAGCGGGAAGGAAAAAGGGGTCTTCCAGTTGAAAACTAAAAAAATAAAAAAGAAACAGACAAAGACAGACACACAGGGAAAGTTCGGACTGCCATATTAATCTCTCGACTGAGAGAGAAACAAACAGAGAAAAGAAGCGGTCCAGGCCAAGGGTATAATGGGAAACCAGAAGCAAAAGTGGACGGCGGAGGAGGAGGAGGCGCTGCTCAGCGGAGTAGCAAAGCACGGCCCTGGCAAGTGGAAGAACATTCTCAAAGATCCTGATTTTGCTCCTTTCCTCACTCAACGCTCCAATATCGACCTCAAGGTTTCTATTTATTCACATTTATTGCCGTCTTTCTTTCTCTCTTATTATTGTATTCACGCGCATATTTCTTCTCTGTATACCTGTGCATTATATAGGTTTCTAATCTGTCACAGAATATGGTGAATTTAGGATTGATTTTGTGTCGGAGCTGTAACTGTTGAAATGCACTCACTAAACCATAGCCTTGTGCGCGAATTTAAGAAGCTACCATTTCATTGAGCTCTGAATCACCTCTGAATTGAATAGTTTCTAGATAGTGAGTCGTTACATTTGGATTTGATAATTTTGATTATGAGGTTACCATTGATAATTTACCATTGCAAAGTAAAAAATTAGGTTATAGGTTCAACTCCAACGTCCAATCGAAGCCTAGTTAACCATAAAAAACAGCAGAAAAGTATCTCAAATATGATAAATTGTGAGCTTCTCGTCAAATTTTAAGGGCAAATTCAGCTTAGAAATAACTGAAGAACCTTATTAGGCGTGTAAGTGAGTCAGGCTACTTGTGAGCTATTTGAACCCAACTCCTAAAATATTTGAATCCAAAGTAAAAGATTAGGTTACAGGCTAATCTTGCTTTTTGGATTCATGTATTTAAGTTGCTGTATCGATTTTGCCATGTTATTGTTATATAGCTAAAGTTCAGGGAAACCTGTTTGCTATTCAACTTCTCATTTATACTTTTATACACAGGACAAGTGGCGAAATTTAAGTGTTAGTAATGCTGCACAAGGTTCTAAGGATAAATCAAGGTTACCTAAAGTTAAAACCCTGGCACTTACTCTGCCCTCCTCCAATGCTCAAAATTCTGCACCTGCTGATACATCTGCAGATGTCCTTATGGATGATCGTTCAAGCAATGCAGCGGATGGAAAAAATGCGTCAAGGTTGTCAAGTTTGTTCTCTCTGATGTCACTCGTTTCTAGTAATATATGTGGTAAATAAATTTCAATCCATGCATTAACTTTTGCTTCAGCCTTTCAGGCATCAAAGCATTGAGTCGCACCTTTCGTATATATTTAAGATCTGGTTCTTACTTTAAAATTTATAATAGTGGCTGTTCAATTGTTGTATAATATGCATTTATTTTCTAGAAAATATATACCGACAGAAGTTTTGTACATTGATGTATTTTAGTTGCTGATATTGTTACTTTTATGTGTTGTGCCTTTGTAGTAAAATTCTATTTAAATTTTTCTTAAGTGTGTTTTTTACCACGTATTTGGTGGCTGATTACAACGGATCTTGGATACTCTAGGATAGGTCATTTAAGTTTTGGAAAATAAATAAATAAATAAACAAGTAATTTGAAGCTCACATGTCTAGGTTTCTTATAGATATTGCAAACATGATTATAATATCAGCTGGTGGCCATGAAAGGGATCAAGCGAATAACTGAGCATGCATCCGACCCCTGTCAAAATCATTTGGATAAAGATGCTAAACTTCATGCGGCATCATATACAGTAGGAAACAAGTAGAAACTAAATAGTCAATAGAGGATAGAACTGCCTGATGACTACAATTATTCAATTTGGCAGATTTACATTTCATGTTCAAATTCATGTTGCATTTTATTTCATATGGCCAGCAGGGATGAAAAGTCTCGCGTTATGTTGACAAACTGATATTCTTGATATTGTTGACATATCTAATATAGTCGAGTTGAACCTTGAAAATTATGATGTTGGTTTTCTCTTTTCTCTCTATGTTGATGTTGCTATTATGCTTCTTTACTTGTCCAAGTGGCTTATTCCTCAATAGAATTTCTATCATACCTGTTGAGGCCTTCTAATATGAGCTAGAATTGTTCTTATGAACCATTTTTCTTTTTTCTTTTTCCTATTTATAGCTATTTGATACTGCTGTTCTGCCCACCAGGTACAACGCAATGATTTTTGAAGCTATTTCAGCCATAAAAGATACAAATGGATGTGATATTAGTGCTATTGTTCACTTCATTGAGGTAAGATGGATGCTTCTTGTAATTCTATGCTATTTATGTTTCCATACCTGAATTTGAGTGGACTGGAAAACTCTTTTCTGAGTAAGAAAACTGAATATCAACCCTTGTGCTTGAACAATGTAAAGGATATGGAAGTCAGTTCATTTTGGTTTCTGGATGCATGGTTGCTTTTGAAATCCCTCTATCACTTGCTCTTCAAAGCTTAAAGGGGAACTAATTCCTTCTGATGCCAGAACTTCATGAACATGACTTTGTCATAGGAATGCTAGTGATGTATCACAAAATACCAGGAATTTGGAGGTCCTATAATGTTATTGCATGAGGTACACACTATCACTGTAGGCTGAAAGGACAAACTGATGGCAATATAAATAGCACCTCCATAGTTTACAATAAAAACACCAATATGATATCCTGTGGCTCTTTTGTGTGCTTGTGTAACATTGGTCAAAGTTAGAATTTGACTAGTTTTTTTGCACACTTTTTTTCTTTTTAGGGAGTTAAGGGGCTTAAGATGCCTGATAGCAGGAATTGTCAGTGTGATTTGCTTGCCAGCTGAAGATCGAGATATATGGGTGATTTGAAATTAGAGGAAGTGGCACCCATATTGGACACTAATGTTTGTGTAATAAGCCAACTAATGAATTTTACCTTCGAACATAAATCAAAATTTAACTGTCATGGAATCTTGCAATGCTGTTGCTTCCTTATTCACTTTGCACAAGGCTATAGATGTATGTAAAATGATATGTTATTGTTCCCTGTGGTAACCTTTTTTACTTTATTCTTTGAATCTGTATGTTTTAGCATCCCTATTTATTTTAATAAGAGTCAAGTTTATGTCCATCTTCATAAATGTGCTGCAGCAAAGGCATGAAGTGCCACAAAATTTTAGAAGGCATTTAAGTTCAAGGTTGAGAAGGCTTGTTTCACAAGGCAAACTGGAAAAGGTGAAAAGCTTTATTGAAATTGCCTCTGCTTTAATTTTTGGTTTTCTTACTCATCAAGTGTGTACTTGGAATCTCATGGAATTCACACGCGCACACACAAACAAAATGAAAGGAAGAAAAAGAAAAACCTACTTCAAATACATTAGGTCAAATAAAGGATAGATTTTTCTTTCATATTGGAGTTTTATCCGATGGTTCTTGTTTTGGTACACTGTTTATTCTATTTTGTTTTATTTTGAAACACTGTATATTTGATTGCTTCTTACTTTCTGTGCCTATCATCAATTTGCAGGTCCAAAATTGCTATAGATTCTGCAAAGATGGCGCACTGGGAACAAAAACACCAACCCCCAAACAAAAAGATGTCAGGCCCCGGCATTCACAGAACTCTATATTAGCATCTGGCGAGTCAATAGAGGAAGCAGCAATAGCTGCTGCTTATAAAGTTGCCGAAGCAGAAAATAAATCATTTTTGGCTGCTGAAGCAGTTAAGGAATCAGAAAGAGTCTCAAAGGTAGCAGAAGACACAGATTCAATGCTCCAGTTAGTGAAAGAGATTTATGAACAATGTAAGTGCTCAAATGTGCCAATTCATTTAAACACTTTTTGCAAAATCAAATTATGTAATTTGTTTTTATGAACTTCTGCAGGCTCACGAGGTGAAATTGTTCTATTGGCTTAGAATTATCGTATGTACAATTAGAAAAAGCAAAATTCTTGGTAGTTCTCAGAACCTGGGGTGTAAATCCATTTCGTCAGTGCCATGGCATTTTCTGAGTTGCACTAGTAATCATGCCCACCTCTCTTTGTTTCTTTCTTTTGCCTTCTTAGTTGAAAGGCAAATACGTTTTGACAGGTCAAACATTTCTCTTGTACATTTAGGAAGAACAAATGTAAATTCATTGAATCAATTCTACATTTTTAAGCGTCTTGCTTCTAGACAATAGCATTTTCCTTTTCTTTTTTCTTTTTTCTTCAGAATTTTATTAATGCAAACTATATTTTGACCCGTAAATATTGGATGGTAGGTCACAAACAAAACAAATATGTAACCAAGTAATTATTTAATGGGTGAAAGAAATCTAGTAAGACATTGAACGACATTTTTATTACGAAAAACGGCAAGTATCTTTCTAGAATTATAAAAATTTGGTTGTTTTACTAGCACAACGAAATCTACCATCTAAATTTGGATTGTCACAGTTATCACAAGCTTACAACCAAAATTATAAGCAAGTTTTGGCCAAAAAAAGGTAAAAAATCCATGAAGAACAGAAACCTTTAATTGGCCAATGCAACAATCAGAATTCGAAACTATAGAAGCACAAGACCAAGTTCTGCAGGCTTCAGCGTTTGTCTAATCCGGTAGTTGTATAGATAATAGTGAAGTTTCCCATCACCGGGTCCAAATTTCAGCTCCTTCAAAAAAGATTCATTTTGCATGACATCGAGGGCGTTGAACACATCAAATTCTTTGCGTTTTGCAACTATTAGAGCATCATTCATCAACTGAAGCAAAGGAGTCTTTGTGGAAACATTGTAATACGAATAAGCTGCCTTCAGCGCAGAATAATTCTGGTTGCCAAGGATAGAGGAGGGAAGCGTGTAGAAGCTGCAAAAATCAGTGATATCACGGGTTTCTGGACTTTCAACCAGATAACTATCAACAACATCTTCTTTTGGCAGAAGCCAATGCTCCACATCATTTTCATCAAAATCAGGTGCAACAATAAACTGGCTCAAATATTTCCTAATTAGTCTAGTAACTGCAGGAACATCATGGAGCTCCATCTTTCTAAACCCTGGAGTAGCAGTTGACTCCGGTAGCTTATACAACTTGATTGTTCTGCTCATAGTCATTCTTGCACCAAGCCTAGAAAAACCGACATCAATCAGTTTCTTAGGATTCAAAGATCTGTGCCAATATTGACAGGTTGCTATTGGTGTTGGAAGAACCACTCCAGCAGTATAAGCAGCTTGCCACATATTCTCCAAGTGAACTCTTCTTGTCACTTCCTTAATCATGACAGGAGCAAGTCTTTTCGATCTTAGCTTCTTATGAACACATAAGAAATTAATCTCTGCCATGTTAACAATCTCATTACGAACTCGGATTCTTGCAGGAACTCCAGTGATGAAAGCAACCAACTTCTTCGAGCTCTTGACACAGACACCAATATGCCAGCTCTTGAAATAGCCAGGAGGACGAAGAGCCCAGCAAAGAAACTCCTTAGAATAGTTAAATCTGAACATGTTCTCATCATCCTCGACATAATTATTAGTCAAGAGATTGTAAACTTCAGTAGACATCTCTTCGGTGTCAATATCGCAAGTCACCCATTCATAAAGGTTAGGGAGGTTGTATGGTTCTTGTTTTACCTCAGATAAAGGTGTTGGAGGTTCAATGGGGCCTTCAGGCAAACTGGTATCCCCAATATCCTTGAATTGCCCTACTGGTTGAGTATCCCAAAATTTATGTCTTGTTCCGAGAGTAAGTGATTCCTGAACCTTTCTAGCTATTGTATCAAGTGTAATATCACTATCTGAAGGTGCATTTCCATCAGGATTAGGGTTGGGAGTTTCGTCAGGTGAACTAGAAGATGTATTGCTATCAGCCATTGTGGAATGTTCTGAAGAGGCAAACCAGAAGGAAAAAAGAAAAAAAGAAAACGTATCAATGAATTGTTCATGTTGAAAAATTACAGGACAAACTGAAGTTGCAAGTTGCAGTACATTGCCACAAATGATTCTTAAAAACCGCAGCACTTAGCTTGTAGACCTATATAGGCTTTGTGCATCCTTGTCCAATCAAACTTCTTCTCAGTGGGAAGATAATATGACAAAGTCTATAAGTACTGAATTAATTGTACAACAAAGACACCAACAAAAAATAAAAAATAAAAAGAGAGTAAAGAGAGATAACCACTCTTTCTATCACTTGTAATCCATATTAACTTCAAATAAACTGTGGTTCTTACTGAGTACTCGATTTAGATGAAATAAGTTTTCAATTTCTGGAAATCATAAGTATTCAGAAGTCATCTTCCGTTTCCCCTCTGAAGCCAAGTAAAATGAACATTTCTACTTAACTAAACCCCACATTGTTCCATTTTGAGAACTGAAAAAGAAAAAGTTGCCCAATTAAACCAATTATCTTCTTTTAAAATAATCAAGGTTTCTTTTTTTTATTATTTATTTCTGTCCCTTCATAAATTATATTATGGAATCAAATAGTCATAGATACAACAATTCTTCCTCTCCTCTATTTTATGTGCTATAAATGATTCAATATAGTTCAGTACATCCACACTTCAACAAAAACAACAAAGACAACGGAATTTTCTCAGAGACCAAACAAAAAGCAAAAACAAAATAACTCATATAGCAAAAAGATTTTCTTAGAGTTCACCTAATTTCTAAGAGATTTACTGGGTACAAAGAAAATAACAAAATTGATGATATAGATACTGTAAAACTTAAGAAGCTACTGAGTTGTTACCTGTAGAGCCAAACAAAGATTCAAAGTTCTCTCTTTCAGAGATCTAGGGTTTGATTGAGCCCCTGTCTGTCTTGTTATAGACACAGAGAAACAGAGCTTTGGAGAGATCGAACAAACGATGGCTTGCGGGTGGGCATCGACGCTAACGTTTTGGGTATTTCAGATAAAGCTGATGGGTGCATTTGTCAATTTTCTTCCTTGCAATGCTACTTCAATTTAAAACTAATCGGTTTTACAGTTGTTTATGTGTTTACGTGTACAGTAGATTTCTTTCATACGCGGTTGTTCGTCGACGGAAATGTAACCATTTATCAGCTGTCGTTTATGGCCTATAAGCCCACATTAATTGTTGGGCTTAGACTGTTGAGCAACTTAGCCGGGGTGCTTTGATCACGGGATCGGGCTTTGCTCCAGCCCAATTTGATATTGTCCAAATCCAATTGCATTATTATTGTTTCCAACTTTTTTATTGATTTTTTTTAAAATAACTTTTTTTATTCATTAAGAATTACACTTTTATGTAAAAAAAATTACATTATAGGTGTGCATAATTATTTATGAGAGAATACATAAATTTTTACAATTATTATTACAAATAAATTATTAAATTTCTTTACTATCATGAGATTTAATATTTTCACATTCATATTTTAAATGTGAGTTATAAAATATGCAAATTATATTTAAATCCTAGCTTTACCCATATGTAAATTATTTCTTTCAAGATATATTAGAATAATGAGTTAATAACACCAATCCAATAATGAAATTCTAATAAAAATAAAAATAAAAATAAACATGTGTTCTATTAAAGACAATATCCAAATTCTAAATAAACAAGTCACGATACTTAAATAGTGAATGAGTTGACTTCTCATATGCAATTTTTCCTTTTAGTGGCTTTCAAATGGAATTTTTAGTTGAATATATAATAATTAACAACAATAATAAGTTAAGAGGAAAGCGATAGATGTTTAATAAGTTTATATATATATATATATATATATATATATATATATATATATATATATATTCGCTTTAACACGTCTCAATTTTATATTTTACCACCAGAGGTAGTGGCATAATAGTAAAGATGTTGATCGTTCCCTGTTTGATATTCCACAATAACATCGCGTTATGTATAATATTTAAATGTTAAGTTTCTTTTAGGAGCACGCTATTTATTATTTGTTGTTGGATGAAAGTCACGAGTGAAACATTTATTTAGATATACCATTCATGAAAGCTTAAATTAAAAATAAATTATTTTAAATCTACTCATTTGCCTTAATGAGTTTTTAAAATATCAACAGTAACATTGTTTTTAATAAACTCCTAAATTTTATACGTAATTAATAATATATTTTTGACCATTATTAATAGATTAAATTACTTTTTTGACACCTATAACTAAATACTTACCACTTAAAAAGAACTTTCAACTTGCTAGTTTAACTTTTTTATATATATTAAATTAAAGCTAAAAGTAAGTAACAAAATTAAACAATTTCTGGGTGAATATTTAGTGTTTTTGATATTTGAAAACTCAATTTCTAATTTAGAAATTAATAATATAATTGAAATAATAAAAAGAAAAAAATATTTATAGTTACTAACATTCAATAATAAGAAAAAAGTAGACGGTTATGAGACTGAAATAAAGCTTTCTATGCATGACATTTTTTTTCTCCAATTATCTAATTTTGAAATAATGCTTGAAAGTTTCTTTCTTCTCCACCACAATTAAAATCTATATTTAGTATTTACCGACCAAACAGAGACTAGAGTAATAGAACGGAAACTGGAGGGGCAAATTCGGAAATCCGGACAAGAAATTGGCACAAAAGGGTTTTTGTAGAGTAAGACCTAACAACATTATAAACTATCGCAAGTCTCACACGCTCAGTCTCTTCCCCTTCAAACTCCAAGGCGCAGATCCGAGGAGTTTGGGATTAGAAACCCTAATTTCCTCCCTCTACTTTCTAAAAGCCTCCAATCGCTCTATTTCTCTATCAATCACTCTCTCACTAGCAGGTCTCTTTCTCCTTCTTTCCTTCTGTTTCTCTTTTTATCTCTGTATGTACATGTATGTCTGTGTTTATGTATGTATGTTATTAGCTTGTTTGTAATTGCTGTTGTTTTTTGGTTTTATGAAGAGATCTGTATTTGAGTTGATTTTTTTTCATGTGGCCTTTACCTATTTTTATTTGGGTATTGTAGCTGGTGATATTCTTGATGTTATCTAAATTTTTTTTATCATTTTGGAGGGAGATTTAGCTGTGATTTGATGCGTTGCTTGCCGGTTTTTTTCTTGATCTGTTAGCTTGTTCTATGGGTAAAGTTTTCTTTTTTATTGTTTGCGATGATATATCAGTTCAGTGATTCTGAGGTCCAGGTAGGTATTAAAGCTTTTGAGATTTACTGATTTGATGGTTAACTGGTCCTGATTGACGAACAAGAAGATGTTAGATGAGACCATTAGTCTATTGTGAGCTTTTATATGATGAATTTCTCAATTTGGCCTTGATTTAAGCAAAGATAGAATAAATGATTTCTTGATGTAATCGAAACAGACTAAATTTTTAATATTGGCACGTTAATCATAAGACTGTTAATATCGGTGATGTCTTGTTATTAACCGTTATTTCGTTATTATGGTTGTCTAGTTGGATGCTATTTTGTTATGGAGTAGTATAAGAGTTCATTTTTTCGCTGTTTCTGTAGCACCAAAAACACTGGTGTCATTATTGGATGGATATCTCATCTGTGCTTGTTTTACTTGTTAATTTCCCATGTGACAAGGCTGTGGTCTTCTCATAACATTTAGTGTAATCTGGAGTTGAAACTGTTAATCTTAAATTCCACTGCTTTTATTAATTCATGGAGACCAGTCTTTTTTTTAATGGGCCAAAGGGGCTTGATTTTTTAATTTGATATTTTGGAGGAGTGGGTGAAACAGTCTGGTGGTGAACTTCAAAAGTATCAGAAACCTGGCTGCCCTTTGTATATCTTCTCCAGAAAGTGAAACAGAAGTTTAATGCTTGTACTCCTCTTCCTGTTTGGTTTGCAAGTTTGGCTCTTCTGTGACATTCCTTTTGTTTTCTTAGCATACAATATTTAGCAGATAACTTGTGCGACCTAGTGGATCATTTTTCTTTTTGTATTTGCTAGTTATTGTTTTTATATAGTTTTATGTAATAATTAATGAGGACATTCCATCCTCCAGCTTATGTAATACCTTGAAGGATGAACCATTATATGTTTTATATCCTGAACCTGCTCAGTTCTGCAATTATTATATTAACACTCCCCTTTCTAATTATGGTTTTCATGTGCAGTCATGGCAGGTTTGGCACCAGAAGGATCACAGTTTGATGCGAAGCAATATGACGCCAAAATGAATGAATTGTAAGCTTACTGTTTGCAACCTCTTGCTTGGAAGCATGAATTCTTGAGCGGCATATATTGTGTTTTTGATGTCTATGTATGAGCCTTTTTGAACTGATTTTGCAGGCTCTCAAGTGATGGACAAGATTTCTTCACCACATATGATGAGGTTTATGACAGTTTTGATGCAATGGGATTGCAAGAGAACCTTCTGAGAGGCATATATGCTTATGGTATTTTTTTTTTCCTGCATATTCTATTGCCTCAACATGCCTGTATATCTTCTAACTATCTTAACAATCTGCTGGTCATACTTAAAGCCTTTTTTTTTTTTTGGAGTCATTTTTACTGGGTTCTTTGCTTGTCTATTCTTACATGATTTTAAATGTGACTAAATTGACTGGTTTGTGAATACTGCATAGTCTCTAATAAATTTTTGCACTTGCCTAAGTATGTTAATTTTTGCTTCATTAAATTTCTGTTCAAGGTTTTGAGAAGCCTTCCGCAATCCAACAAAGGGGAATTGTTCCATTTTGTAAGGGTCTTGATGTTATTCAGCAGGCCCAATCTGGAACTGGAAAAACAGCGACATTTTGTTCTGGCATTCTGCAGCAACTTGATTATGCTACAGTTCAATGTCAGGCATTGGTGTTGGCTCCAACTAGAGAACTGGCACAACAGATTGAGAAAGTTATGCGTGCCCTTGGTGATTATCTTGGTGTGAAGGTTCATGCTTGCGTTGGTGGAACAAGTGTTCGCGAGGACCAGCGCATTCTTCAAGCAGGTGTTCACGTTGTTGTAGGTACTCCTGGTCGTGTGTTTGACATGTTGAGAAGGCAGTCTCTTCGTCCAGATTACATTAAGATGTTTGTACTGGATGAGGCTGATGAGATGCTTTCACGTGGTTTCAAGGATCAGGTTTGCCAATTGGACCTTCTTTTCTTCTGTTTTCTTTCTTAATCCTCCCTCCAAACAAATGGTTTAGGTGCTTTTGATGCCTCTTCTCGTTCTAATATGGTTGTCTTTCAGATTTATGATATTTTCCAGTTGCTGCCAGCAAAAGTTCAGGTAGGAGTGTTCTCTGCTACCATGCCACCAGAAGCTCTTGAGATCACAAGGAAGTTCATGAACAAGCCTGTTAGGATCTTGGTTAAGCGGGATGAGCTTACCCTTGAGGGTATCAAGCAGTTCTATGTGAATGTTGAGAAGGAAGAATGGAAACTTGAAACACTCTGCGATCTGTACGAAACCCTAGCCATCACCCAGAGTGTCATTTTTGTCAACACACGGCGCAAGGTGGACTGGCTCACTGACAAGATGCGTGGCCGTGACCATACGGTCTCAGCAACCCATGGAGATATGGACCAGAACACCCGCGATATCATTATGCGGGAATTCCGATCTGGCTCCTCTCGAGTTCTCATCACCACTGATCTCTTGGCCCGTGGTATTGACGTGCAACAAGTATCCCTTGTGATAAACTATGATCTGCCGACTCAACCTGAAAACTACCTTCATCGAATTGGAAGAGGTGGACGGTTTGGAAGAAAGGGTGTTGCCATTAACTTTGTGACAAGGGATGATGAGAGAATGCTGTTTGACATTCAGAAGTTCTACAACGTGGTCATTGAGGAGCTGCCATCGAATGTTGCTGATCTTCTGTGATGCGAATTTTTGGTGCTCGTTGAGAAAGGGTTTCTTATTTTGCAAGTACTATTTAACGTGTTGTTTTCGATTCTGTTTAGTGTCTTAATTTAATATTTTCAGACATCTGACAGTTTATCTCATATGAGCCTTCTCAATTACAATCTGAAGGGATTGTCTAGTTCTTATTTACTTTTTATTTTTATTCTTTTTTTGGGTCCTCTTGGAAAGTTTTGCTTTATGGGTTTTTGTACTATATACCCTTTTTACCTTCCTATAAATTATTGTCATATTGTTTACTAGTCAGTCAATATTGCTTCTGCAATTTCTTTTTTATTAGCTAAAGTATACAGATTCATGAATCGTTGAGTTTGAATGAGGTGAGAAAAAAAAAAGGTGAATTAGAAATTCTCCATACTCTATTTGTTCTCAAGCCAATGAAAAGTTCAATTCATGTCCTAAAATTAATAACCAATAAAAAAAAAAAAAAAAAAAGATAAGGCTCATATGCTCATTTGTCCATAAATGTAAATTGGATTATTGGAGACAACAAACAAAGAATATTATGGATGATTTCTTTTTTTCTTAACCAAAGGACATCATATTTCATTGCATGAGATGAGGTATGTCCATTTGCAATTTGTCCCCATCCATTTTATTTTTATGTTCACTTGTGATAAATGATTAAATGCCAATGATACTATTTTTTTGAATTTTTTATAAAAAAATATTAGATTGCTTATAGTCTTTTTCATAAATTATTACAGTACATGTAAGAACTAAGAAGGAGTAGATTGAAACAATAATGAAATTGAAGAACCATTTTGAATTCTGAAAAGCTCTTGGGTCCATTTAATGTCAAATCAAATAATTTAATTCAATGGCACATTGGACCCATGCCTAATGCGACTTTGATATATGAATTGGAATTGACTGGTTTCATATTTTCATTCTATTTATTTTTTACGATATTTTGCTGTTAATTCAAAGATTTTGTTTCATTTATTTTCAAATTCAATTCAATTTGGTTTTTTTTTATATAAATTCTTTTTAAAAATTAAACCAAATAAAAATAAATTGGAATTAATCAAACTTAAAATATTTTATTATTTTATACTAAATAACAAAATCAAGTTAAGTTTTTTTTCCTAATTTTCTTTGGTTAATAAAATTTATTTTATAAAATAGATGGAATTTAAATTAGGCTTAGGTATACAATGATGTAATTGTTCAAGTATTATTTTTTCTTACCCCATACGTCTCTTTTAAATATTTGATTTGATGGAAAGAGAATTTCATATTATCCTCCAAAAAATTTCTAATCTTAAAAAACAAGACTTGAAAGGCTAAGTATGATTGGTAATCAATAATTACTTTTGTATACTATAACATAGATTATGCACATTTTCATATTTTGAAATAGAAAAATATTGCAAATTCCAAATTCTAAATTAAAAAAATCAACAATTTAAATTATTACATCTATTAGAAAATACTATTATTGATAAACAATTACTAAGAGATCCATTATCTTAAATTTAAATACTCAAGGAGAATTAAATTAATGAAATTTACACATTTTTTATATTAATAAACCTTCTTATGACGTTATCTCGACGGTTTAAATCCATTTCCCTATATAAAAAAAAAAAGAAAAAAAAGAGTTCATTTTATTTCAAATACGAGGCGCTTAATGTTGGTTGCAATTGAGTGATTGAAATCATTTTTCTCTTAATTAAAAATTTCGAGTTTAAATTTTGGATATGAAAATCATTATGTTGGAAAAAAATAAATGACATTTTAGTGTTGGTATATAACCCAAAAAGAAAAAGAAAAGTATTGCAGTAAAACTCTGCATCAATATATCAATCTAATGTCAAAAAAACAGACTAGAATTGTCATAATCTAGGAGCTTTCAAATCAGTTGCAACTGTTCCATTAAAAGAAAAATTTCCCATAAATTCAAATCTACACATGCTCATGGTCATCAAAGATTATTCAAAGGCACCACCCCATTATTTCTTTTTTTTTTCAAAAATAAATAAACAAATAAGAAAAGTACATAAGCTCAAGTAAAAAGGATATATAGACACTAACTTGGAAGTGTTGCCATCTCAAGACAACAAAAAAATAAGTCCCACTTCAATAAAGTTGTAACTACTCCTCTAAATAGCCAAAGCAAGATTTTCTTTCTTTCTTTCTTTCTTTCTTTCTTTTGTTCTCTATAACCTAACCTTAAATTCTTGAATCTATCAATCTTCTGTGTAAGTGATTCTTTCTTTTTCTTCTTTCAATGGAAGGTTTTAGATCCAAGTCTTGCAGAGATGGAAGGATGCAAATAGAGGAATACTATGGAGGGAACAGCAGCAAAGCAGCACCCACAAGCATGCAAGATTTAAGGTCTTACAGTGTCAGCTATGCAGGTTCTACAGCAGAACAACCAAATCAATTTGGGAAAGAATTGAAAATCAAGAAAGGGAAAAGCAATAATAATATTGGGTCATCTTCAAAAAGCTGGAGTTTTAATGATCCTGAATTGCAGAGGAAAAAAAGAGTTGCTAGCTATAAGGTTTATGCTGTGGAGGGCAAAATGAAAGGCTCTTTAAGAAAGAGCTTCAGGTGGATCAAAGACACATATACTCAAGTGGTTTATGGATGGAGGTGATCGAAGCTAATCATTTTCATTTCCATATTTCTTGTTCAAGAAAAACTGAAAAAGAAAAAAATGACACTTTCTTTATTGTGTTTTCTTGTAATGGATATTGGGAGAGGCCAAGATCTGATGTATTTCTCTTATTAAATTCTATAAATGCTACTTAAATTTATAGTATTGTTGTGAATTTTCTTTCTTGTTCTTTGAACTTTCAGATCTGGAAATTGGATTCTGCTATACATGCCATTGCTTGGACTTTTATAGTTTCTTTGATCAAGATCCATAACATATCTACTTGCTTGATTTGGCTGTGGTATTAAGAGCTAGCCGGTAGCTTGTTTACTCTCCATAAAATGCCATCATTTTTTTATTTATTCCAATTCAATGGACATTAATGACCTCAATTTTGCACCGTTCCTTCCCCCCCTAAATGTACAGATTTCACAAGAACAAGAAATCTGTTAGTGTCACATTGATTACTGCCTCTTGGGCATGGAATGACCCCATTGGGTTACTGAACACGTCAGTGCTCAGGGGCATATCCACTCATAAAGCTAGATGCTATTTTAGCCCAAACCAAAATCTGAGCCAATAAGCATTACAAGCATAGAAATAGAAATTGTTCTTCGGTCCTTTCTAATAATATTCACTTTAAGAGAGTGAGTAAGAATAGCAACAAGCTCTATTGTTCTATTATAAAATTTGAAACTGATATTGGCAACGTGTTGCTATACATATTCTATCAGGTGGTACCTCAACTGTATTATCTGTGCTGATGTATCAAATTCAAAATAAGAAACCGAATTAGATAGCATATGCATTGTGCCGGTTAGCAACTTGTAAACATATCAAGACAGATAACACATTCCATTTTCACATTCGTAACAATAGTATACGATTCTAAATTTACAGCGGGAGAGAGTTGAGATCGGGGTTCGCTAATATTGTATCCTCTCTTCATTGTTGAAGTGCAGGCTTTCAATTCCTCGAAGAGTTGATTCAAAAGTTTTTATATTTGAGGAGGTTCTCCCAGAAGTCGAATTCTTTTGGTCTGCAGAAACAATCGGTGAATTTCTTTGACCACTGGAAATTTTAACTGCAGGGCTTGCATCTGTTGTCCGAGAGCGAGTTGGTTCAGAGTCATTCCCTATAAGTGCTGCATCACGACTACTAGAAATGGCAGGTCGCCTTGATGTTCCGCTTGACCGCAGGAAATTTGAGCTGGATAACTGTGCAAGTCCAAGCATGCAAAACGAATCCAACTGATAAATAACGAGTACTGACAAAAATATGACTATCCTTGAAACTCTTAACAAAACTATCACCCCTAAAACTGATATATATTTCTATATATGAGAGATCATAAACAATAGTAACTACCATAACAGAGTTCAGGACTGTTGCAACAAAACCCATCTACAATTACAGTGGTAATGGCCAATCATGAGCAGGTGCGTGTTGGAGATACTTACAATAGCATCTCTGGATGAGGGTAGCTCACTTGCAACAGGACCTTTTTGTTTGGATAAATTTCCAGAGGTTGTGATTGGTCCAGAATTTCTCCTTCGGGAGGGATCTGCTGAAGGCCAACCAGGTCTACCTTCTTCCCCGCCTGTGAATAAGAGCAAAAATTGCACGTTATGCATCTCACGTATGTGAACACAAGAATATAAACATCTTACAAGAGACTAAAACCAAAAAGCAGGGGAACAACCTGCCAGCCTGTCAACAACTGCACCGGCAGGAGGCATGCCAGAACTTGGTCCAGCACCAGGACCCTGCTGTGGAAATAAATAAAACATTGAGTTACAAAGTTTCACATAGAGCTAAAATCCCTGAGAAAGATAGTAATGACATTAATGCTTACAAGTGCACGAGTAGGAGGATTAGCGATCTGGGATTGCTGATATTTCAAAATTGTCCAATCGAAGACATAATCAAACTGGAAACCTGAAGTAAGAAGGAAATCAAACTGATTTTAATGGCTAAGCACTTGATTTTACTACTGCAGTAGTTCAATTCTGTATAATATCTGAGAACGAAAAGGGACAAGTAAAGTGCAAACCTTCACGAATAAAAAGATCACGGAAAAGCCTCTTCAGGTAAGCATAATCCGGCTTGTCATCAAAACGCAGTGACCGACAGTAATGGAAGTAGGATGCAAATTCTGTTGGATAACCCCTGCATAAGGTCTAAAGAGCATAAAGTGAGTTTTTAAATCTGTTCAATAAAGCAGGGCCATATTATAAATAGACATACTATTTTAAGATATAAGTTTACCTCAATAGGAGTTGATACTTTCTTCTCACTGATCTTTTCATACTTTTGCTTCTTGGTGCCAGCTTTAAGTCCTTGCCAAGGAAGACTACAAGAACAAAGATACTTGGATCAGAACCAAAAAACAGAAGGATAAAATGTTCTGATATCGGTGGATAGGGGTGTTACCTTCCTCTTAAAAAGTACATTAGAACATATCCAAGCGATTCTAAATCATCCCTGCGGCTTTGTTCTGCAGATTACAAATGTATTATATGGTTCATAATCAACAAGATATTACATCAGGAAGACAGCAAGGAAACTAGAATAAGAGTAACAATATACCGATTCCAAGATGAGTATTCATGCTAGCATATCTTGCAGTTCCCGTCAAATTCTTATTTTCCCTGCAATTTAAATAAGCAAAATTCTGCCTAAGTCAGGTCCAAGTAAGTACTTCCCATTATTTGAACTTAGGTCAATAATAGTTGGCAAACGCCTAACAAACGACTTGATAAAGAAATCATAAAATAAAATCAAGGTGAAACAGATGATAAACAAAATTTCTTAACTTTGGCAGTACTGAAATTTAAGAAACAAAGAACAAACTAGGAATAGTACAATTGCATGTAACCTACGTGGACAAGTATAAGAAAAAGGAAATAAGTCATTGAACAATAACAGATGTTAGATGCTAAACAGAGCAAATATGCAAAGAGGGCAGGATCTAATCAATCTAATCCACACACACAAATAAAAAATATTGCACCAAGCAAGAAACAACAGATTGAAAAATGAGATTTAACCCCAAACAGCAGAAATTAAATGAATTAGCCTAATTGAGTAGTTTAAAGTTGTTAACCTATAAGGTATATGCTGATGAGTTGAAGTGTCTCTGTACTTCTTAGCCAGACCAAAGTCAATGATATATACCTGCATTCAAGTGGATATCAAGTAACATAGACTAAAACACAACAAGATAAAAAGCATATACAAAATGAACTAGTATCAAACTGAGACCTGATTTGCGCGCCTCCCCAAACCCATTAGGAAGTTGTCGGGCTTGATATCTCGATGGAGGAATGATTTGGAGTGAACAAACTCAACACGATTAATCTAACAAGAGCATCATAATTGACAAAATAAATGAAACAGCATAGAATCATGACATAATAAATTCATAAGAACGTAGCAATTTTTAAAATGAAAATCTTACCATTTGGTCTGCAAGCATCAGAACAGTCTTGAGAGACAGTTTCCTACTGCAAAAGTTGAACAAATCTTCGAGACTTGGTCCAAGCAAATCCATCACAAGGACATTATAGTCCCCTTCAACACCAAACCATCTAACATTTGGAATTCCAGCTGCCAAGATTGCGATAAGTAGCAATAAGCACGATTGCAAGGAAAAAAAAATTAACAGAAAACTAAGACAAATTGGAAACCAGAAAGCAACTAATGGTAATTACTTCCTCCTTGTAGAATTTTATATAACTTTGACTCATACAACAATTGAGGATGCTTTGTCTTGACATTTTCCTGAGCAAGAAAACGACAATAACAAGTTCAGAACAAATCCACCAACGACATGTAACATGATAAACAGAAACAAACCACTGCCGTTGAATATAAATTTAAGTAAATTAACAATTTCTGAACTAAAAACCAAAATGATTAAAAAAAAAAGTTCAAAAAAGGAAATAATAAATAGACAAAAAAATAACTCACAAGCTTAATTGCAACTTCCTCATTTGTTTGAATATTAGTACCTAAATATATTATAACAACAAAAATAATTTAAACAAAGATCAAGAGATAATTAATTAATTAAAGAAAAAGAGCTAAAAAAAGTAAAACAAACCGAGATAGATCTCTCCAAATGATCCGCTACCGATCTTGCGACCGAGACGAAACTTGTTGCCGACACGCGGTTCCATAATATCGCAAACTCCAAACTTTCTCTGTCTATAACAATCAAAAACCCTAACCCTTTAATGGCCAAGAAAAAAAAAAACGAAAAATTCCCTCAAAAATTTTTTATAAGAAGAAAAACTAACGGCCCTACAGCTGTCGGTGGCGACGACAATGATGAGGATGAAATCGACGGCGGAGAGAATCTCGAGGAGCAGAGAGATAGAAGTGGATAGGATATAGATGGAAACAAAGCTTTAACTTTCTCTCTCTAGAGATTATTATTTAAGGAGGGGGGAGGGGGGGGGGGGGAGAGAGAGAGAGAGAGAAGGCATCGCTTCGACTCTCAAGTTTTGCCCTTGTTGGTGTGATCTTTGATCCAATCGAGAGCGGACTTTCTTACAAGGCCATCTAATTGCGTTACTGCGACTTAAACGATGTCGCTTTCTGGCCCTTGTGAAAACGACGTAGTTTGGCATATTCCATATGTGCTGCCTCTGCCAATGCAATTCTTTGTTTTTTGTGAAGAAACAAATTAAATAAGAGACTATTTAGTTTCTACAATTTTGTTATAATTACCTAAATGCATAGGTTAACCGTTAATACCTACTTTTGCAGTAGTTAATAGAAACCTGCTTTTCATGTTTCAGGTATTTAAGTTGCAACAACCTCCAAAACATTTGATAACAACAATTATCACGTATTCGAAAAAAAAAAAAAAAGAAAGCATTCTAATGATGCATGCCTTTGATTTAAACTCTTCATTAAGGGACAAGGAGCAAGTTGGATTGGACACAATGCATGTAGTGTAGGGTCGGTACCACTGACTTAAATTTGCAGTCAAAGCTATTATTATTGTTGTTAGGTGCAACTTAATGTTTAAGATAACCACTAATACTACTACTATTCCTACTACAGAAAAGACTACTTAAATGAAATATAACTTCAACAATTATAATCCACCTCCATTCCCATAAACAGAATCAAACCTGGGAAACAATGTCGCCTTCGATCAAATAGTCAGAAAGAAATGGGGAATAAAGAATAGCGATGTTATATATAAACTATTTTCACAAGCTGTTAACTTCTTAAATGTTGTAGATAGTGTACATACAAAGGGTTTAATGCTTTTGTATAATGAATGGGACTTGAACAAAGTCCACTTAACCAGATAAAAAAATAATTGCAAAATGAATGGTTACAGGGGCCATGATAGAAAACTGCAAACGGCTAAATAACCCTAAAAACTTAAAAAATAAAAAAGAAAAATAACCGAAAAATATTAAACTATGATGGTGAGGATGCATAACTAGGCGGCAACGTTGAATGTTTCTTATGCAGCCTTCCCTTCAACTGTCTAATCTTTGCATCCACTCTTGCTGTGAATCCAATCTTGGTTTCTTGTCTTGCCTTTGACCGTTCTCTTCTCCACATGTGTTGATCCTCGACGTCCTTCCTATAGTACTTGATTTCTTGGATGATATGATGATCCATTGGATGGATACATCTTTGAAATGATATGTGAACCAGGTAAGGCAAGTTACATGTCACTGTTACTAATAAGATAGAACACCAGTATAGAGGTGCTGGACCAAGAGCTTCCACTAAAATTTGGTATGCATTCCCGGAATAAATTGGAGATACCATCCCATAAAGCAAGAGAAACAAGAACCAAGCTGCAATGCTGCCCCAGACGAAAAGGTGTTGAATCCATGTGAAGTGGCTCATTGTAAGTGCAATCTGGAAATTGACAGCGCAGATGATGCAAGAGAACATGGTGGTGCCCACAGCAGACATATCAGCAGTTTGACCTTCAGCACGGAATGGTTGCTCAAAGAGAATGATAAGATTGAGGAAGAAAATAACAAGAGAGGAATAGAGACCGTTGCCCATCCATCCCAGTATCCTATACCAGTCGAAGAACAGATTTTTGGGTCCTTGCTGATACAGTGCTGGGAACTGCAAAATGAGTGATGCATGTATTAGTATAAATGTAAGCAGACAAGGACCAGACACTAGTCAAGAATTAATTAATCAGACTAACCTGTAAGCAGACGTCAGAAGAAACATCTTGTTCGAAAACTCCAAGTGAAATAACAGGCAGTGAGGTAAGAACGACGTTGAACAGTAGCATGAACCAGTCATCATAAATTGATTGCCCAGAAAAGGCTGTGAATGCCTCGAAGTAAAACAGGGTGAGACCGAATGCTATGTTTTTGTAGAAGAAATAGCAAATCTGAATGTAAAATATCCAGGTTTCAGTAAAGATTAACCGATGTTTTTATACGTGCATATGTGCGTCTGTGCAGAGGATATTATGATATTGAATTCATGAAATAAAGCATCAAGCTTGCTAATTGTTTGATTATTACCATCTGAGCAATTCTCTTGTAGCACCAGTGTCCATGGACCACAAGAAGTCTTTCCAAATACCGAAACTGGGAAATAGAGAAATCACTAGCCATCACAGCCTGTAATTGAATTTGAAAGTTCTCTCAGCTTCAATGGAACATCATTTAGCAGACACAGAAGGAGAAATACATGCTCTCTTTTTTTCTGAAATTGCTAATTGTTTGATTATATGGAATTCCTAGTGTAGTGTGTGCAAAACTATTAAAGATTTGAAAGTGAAGAAAAAAGACGGTAAAATTGCTACTAATGTTCATGCAGGAATAAGATACTATACTGACCTGCATACCTTCCACTCCACTGATGCCAACACCAATATCAGCTTCTTGAATCATTCCAACATCATTTGCACCATCACCTATTGCCAAGGTGGTTCTTCCAGTTCCTTCTTTCACCAACCGTGTTACCTGTCACCAAAACACAAAGCCCAACAGAAGAAAAATGAATATCTAGAACTGCAGTTAAGAATACTTAATTCATTCAATCTTTAGAAAGAGAACTCCATGAGTAAAAAGGATTATACCAGTGCCTTCTGCTTGGGAGAGACACGACAGCATATGACAGATGCACAATCAACTGCTAATCCCAAGAACTGGTGCTTCATATCATCCTCCAGAGCAAACGTCAGAGTTTTCCCATCAATAATTAATGCAAATGCTGCATGTGGATCCTTTTCTAGCTTAATCATTTGAGAGGCATTGGTGATTTGATTCAAAACGTTATCTTTTGCAGCCTGTTAGGAAATGAAAAGCACAAAGATCTTAACATCAAATCAATTAATGAAAAAAAAAATTTACTGCATTGCCGAGTAGCACATACTTGTTTGGAATCTTGGGCTACTGTATCTGAGTTTGTCACTGTAATACAAATCTGCTTCATTCCCTGGCGAAGCAAACTACATGCATATCTGCATCATGGAAACAAGAGTTTTTTTTTTTTCGGGTATACTAAGACTATCAGAGAAAATAATATGTTGCAAGGACCTTATAGTAATCTTTGAGAAACCAACCCGATATTGATTGCAGTTTCCATCTTATCCCCTGTCAAAACCCAGATTTTGAGACCAGCTTGGGCAAGTTTATCTATGCACTGGGGAACCTGCAGAGGAATATTCAAAATAAATAAAAGCAAACCAAAATGAAAAAACGTGCTGGTTATGACTATGAGGTAGCAATAATGAGTACCCCTTTTTGTAATTTGTCCTCCACAGCAGTAGCACCCACAAGAATCAATTCCCTTTCCATAACATCTGCCACTCGCTCAAGCATTACATCTCGATCAGCACCTATAGAAGTTTTGGCTTTAACAAACTCATTATTCCATGCTGTATACTCAGCCTCATCAAGCTTTTTGTATGCAAGTGCCAATGTCCGCAACCCTGCTTCACCATATTCATTCAAGTGTCTAGTAGTAGATTCCTCATACGTTCTTCCATTCTTTGCTAGCCGGTCAAAAATGATGCTGTATAATTAAAGCAAATGAGTATGAGTAGTTGCAGCGCAAGCAAGAAGTTTATAAATTTTTGTCCTTCCTGTTTTGGGGCATGGGAAGGAGGCCGGGGCAAGGTGGTATTTCAGATGGCTTGGAGGCAATCTAGTAGGGATATTAGATATGAACCTCAAAAGAAACAAATTAAAAGACAGTTAGGAATCTAACCTGTCAGCACCTTTGCAGAAGAGTAGAATCTGTCCATCCTCATCTCTCAAAATTACAGACATTCGCTTCCTTTTGCTAGTAAATTCCAACAAATTAAGAATTTTGAACTCTCTGCAATATTCCCATGAGACGGCCCAGATTTTAATGAAAAATCAAAGGACTGATGAACAAAAAGCCAGAGTAACAAATAAATTGTTTATTGGCATCCTTACCTTTCCACATACTGTCCTGATCGAGCATGTTTTTCATTGATAAACACGCTTGATTGAGTTCTTTTACAAAATTCAAAACCAAATTCTCTAGCTGCAACCAGAAAGGCCCCTTCATCAGGAGATTCTGCTTCATATGTGAAGCTTCCAGTCTCTTCATTGAGCTCTGGAACCGCACTCTGGCAAACTGCTAATATCCTAAAAAATAATAAAATCACATCTGTATTGGGCTCCTTGAACCAATTTCCATCCATGAGACGGTTGTCTTCAAAACTGAATCCCTTTATCGCCCCTTTCTGGTCCTTTTCATCCTTAGAAGTAATGACAGTCTCCAATTCAATTTCTGGTACTCCACTGGTTTTCTCCCACGAATTACTATCTTGATTGTTATGCCTGGAACAATTAGACATTTCGGCATCGTTCTCCTCAAGGTCCATGGCCATCTGTTTTGCTGCAGCAAGTTCAACTTCACTGGAGCGCACACCATATGCAATACCAGCAATGGAGCACTTAAGAAAATCCATCTGGTTACAGGTCAACGTGCCAGTTTTATCAGAGAGGATCGTGTCCACTTGGCCCAACTCCTCATTTAAGTTTGATGTTCGTGCTTGAGCAGTGTTGCCAGTTTCCTCATCATACATGCTCCGGTCTTCATCAATAAACCTTGCTTGACAAACTTTCACAACCTCAATTGAAACATAAAGAGAGATGGGTATTAAATACCCATAAAGGATGAGAGCAGTGATCAGATGGGCAAGACCTGACTTGACAGGAGCATTGGGATCATACAAATTTTCAGGTTTTGAAGGTTGCATGTACCACCAATCTGGCATTTGAAGCTTTATCTTCACTGCAAAACCAATCGAGCTTATTAATGAGATCAATAATAGGAGGCTGAAAAGGACGTATATAATTTTATCCATTTTTCTTTCTATTCTGCTCCTCTTTGAAGGGGACTTTGTTGAGTTCTGCATGACTTTGCTGTCAAAACCAGTGAATATAACAACCCCATAAACAAAGGCTGTATTCCTGAGTTTTGAATCTCTAAGGAGAATCTGACTGGGGTCAAGAGCATAAACCTGACGCTCATAATCAAAATTACCAATGAAGGTGTAAAGACTGGGATTTGGGTCTTCGCATTTTATCATTCCTGTAAAATTCTTGAAAACCTCATCATCATCAAGAGGCAAGGTTACCTCCAAAGCTCTCTTTGGCTTCAAGTTCGTCTCACCATCTAAATTCATAGTCTCCACATAGCAAATTCCATCTTCATAACTACTGGACAATAAAAGCAAATCAGCTGGAAAAAACTGATCCTTTTCCACTTTCAACACATCACCAACTTGAATCTGCTGCCATGGCTTAAAACCGAAAACGCCATCCCCTTTATGAACACTAGCTTTTCTGGAATTAACCTTCATATCCTGCATAAATCTACGCCAATCTTCCAAAGCTTCCTTTGCCATGCTGATACCAACAACAAAAGCCAAAGGAAAAATCATACTCACAGCAGAGAACGGGGCAACAGGTGTAAGTGAAAGAATTGCAGCCAAAAGAAAGTAGATATTGGCAACCCGCCGGAACTGCTCAAAGAGTGCCTTAGGCAGGAAGGTGACCGCATTATATTTTGTGGTGGATATGTAATTTGAACAATATTTCAAGGGCTTTTTCCTGTGCATACGGGGTTGGTTGCAGTGAACAATTCTTGAATATCCAGGGCCTTCAATAGGATGTGGTCCATCATCATTTTCTGTTCTTGGTCGCATGCACGAGAATGGGTGAAAATGGCTCCGACGGAGCTTCGACCTTATCCTACCTCGTCCCATCTTTTAAATTTTTAACTCAGAGCAGCTGTAATTGACTCAGAAACAGCAGAAAGGGAAATCCACAGCCCTGCCTTCAATGCAGATATCAAAGGCGTCCCTTTTAAACAATTTCTTTTCTAAAGCCTAATGCAACCAGAAAAAGAAAAAAAAAAAGAGAAATTAACAGAAAAGGGAGATTCGATTAACAAATTGCAATATAAATAACATCGCATATCATACAATTTTAAAACCAGCATCAAGGATTAAACATCATTCATTAAATCATAGAAAATTAAACTTTTATGCAATGAAGTTCCAAAAATACCAAAGTCCATCAAATGAATCATATTTCAATTTGAAAACTTGAATTCAAAATCTTCCACACAGAATTTTATGATGTTGTGCAACATTAGGAAATAAACAGCTATTAAAATAGGAATCGATCAAAATGAGACAAACAAGTACAAATCCACGTTCATTTACAGCTAGAAAAGATTTCAAAGGAGCCCAATAATTAACCTTAATTGCTCACCATGTCTAGACTTCCAACATTATAAGCTGAAATCTCAAACCCAATTCCACATTTTCCAGAAACACATCCCAAGAGAAAATAAAGAGTCACTAGAATAAAATAAAATTTAAAAAAAATACATTTTCTACGAGGAAAAAAATTGAGGAGACAATGTCCAGCTACAACTGATAACCAAATCTTTATCTCAAAAAAATTTCGTTAACCTCAACAGAAACAAGTGAATAAATGAAGAAACACAAGAAAGCTCACGCCATGAAAAGCAGCAACAAGAAAATGGAGAAAATGAAAAAAATGGTACCTATCATGAGGCTGGTTCATCTAGAGCAAAAGTTAGCAAAGACCCATTCGAGCAGAGAGACAAAGAAACAAGAAGAACAACAGCTGGAGAGTTGCAGATCAAGAAAGGACAAAACAAATCCTGGGGAGAGAAACCTTGTTTCAGAGAGAGAAATTTGATTTTATAAGAAAGAGAAAGTGGAGGAGAGAATGGGAGAGAGAGAAGAGGAGAGAGAAAGAGAAAGACAGGGTTTTAGGCCACGGAAAGAGAAACACTCTTTCTCTTTCTTTCTTTTCTTTTCTCTCCCTCCCTTTCTCTGCGATGTAAGTCAGAACCAATGCCAGGAATTTCCGGGGTGCCTTCACTTCCCTTCGCTTCCCTTAACCTATATTTTCTTTGATCTTTTGTTTTTTCACCTAGTATATAATTTATATTTATAATAAATTTTTTCTCTCCACTTTTTCTTTTTTATCTGTGAAAAAAGTAAATAAATTACTAAATAAATTTTTTTACAGGTATCTTACACGTTAAAATGACCTGGCACGGGCCAAGTGTTTCGGTTGCCAGTTCTTTTAAAACTGGTCAGCGCGTGCGACCTATTTATCCTACATGGCAAGTTATAAAATCAGTTATTTTCGCACACGTCATCACTCGGCCGAAACAGTATTCCGGTAAATTTTAAAATTTTAACTTTACACAGATAAATTTAGTAAGTATTTTTATTCATGGAATCAATCCTATGTTTTATTAATTATTTTTTGTAAATGAGTAAATAATTAGAAAAATGAAAAAAAAAACAAATAAAATTACAAAAAACAGTTGTGATTTTAAGTGACCTTTTACATTTCTTGACAAGTGTTAAATCAGAGACATAAAACATGCCTGAAACTTAGGAGTCATTTTCTTAGTACTTCTTCAATTTCTAGGCTTTTAATCTTTTTTTACCTTTTTACTTTTTACAGTCTCTCGATTTGCAGTTAGGAAGGTTTGGCCGTTGCCAATTAATTTTTTGTGGGGGGAAAAAATAAAAGAATACCCTGATTTGTTTCTTCAGGGCTACTTTCGTCATGTTATGTTTTCAATTTAGTACTTTATAAAATAACCCAATTTTCCTCCTATTGCTATGGAAATATAATACAAATTTTAAAATATCGCGCGAGAATTGACACGTGGCAAATATATAGTAATATTGTATAAGTATTTAATTGTATAAAAATAAAATGCTATTGCTGTATGAGTTATTCGTACTTTTTAATAAATTTTGTCGATATTGGTTATAGTTATTTTCTTTTTTTTAATATATAATTGATATTTTTTGAATGTAATAAAAATGATAATAAGTATTTATGAGAAAAAAAAAGATAAATATATTATTTGTTTTTTTCTTAATATTTTACTGTAAAGATTATAATACGGATGTAAGTAAAATGAATAAATGCTATAAATAAAAATTATTAAAATGGAAATGCAAAAATAATACTTTATAATATAAATAAGATGTAATAATAATAAAAATAAATTATTTTCCTGTTCCATATATATTGTAGAACCTAAAACCTAAACTCAGGTTATCAATATTGCATAATTACGTGAACTGAACGGTGCATGTCTATTTTATTTGATTTTGACGTTATACCCTAAAGGCTAACAAATAATTTATAAAGATAACACTTCAAGAGCTAACGATGGTGGGAGATTTTTTTTTTTTTATCATTTTAATTCTTCTACTAATTCACAAATTTTTAATTAAATTTAATAATAAATAAATAAATAAATAAATATGTAGTGGTAAAAGATTAAAAATTGTTAAAGGTAACTAAAAAAAATAGTAAAATTCTCATTACTTCAATTGAGAAAAGTTTTACTGTTTCTCATTAAAATAGTAAAAAAAAACTATTTTTTCTGAGCAATCTCATGAAACTTTTATTTTAACATATAGATTTTGCAAGTTTTGTCTATTGAATAATAATATATGTTTTACTCACAACCTTCGTAGTTTTTTTTTTTTTTTTCTCTAAAAATTTGGAGAAGCCATTTCAAATTTGAAAAAGTCATCAGATCAGATGGCTGTAATTAAATAAATAAAGGAAGAAGTGGGGGGTGGAGCCTACGTTAAGGTATTCCACTCCATTCCATGGGAAACAGTCAAATAGCCAACTCGAAGAAGCACATCTACATTTCTATATTTAAACATTGGAAATAGCAAATCAATTTCAATTTCTTGCACTAGTGTTTTATTACAATGATGCATCTTTATTTTGCTTTTTTTAAAAAAAAAAAAATTCTTTTTAATATAAATAAATTTGTAAAAAAAAATAATTATGGTCGACACAGACTCGAACTTGAAATCTTAATTTAGAGATTTAAGCATGCAGTAATTAGGAATCTTTATTTTTAATCATTCGTTCCAAAAGAAATGACTTGTCAAGCGGGTCCCCAAATTTAAGCAGATTAGTGTTTCTTTTTTTCACTAATCAACAAATAATCCTAATTTATTTGATTAGTTGTTGAATTAGTAATAATATAAACACTGTAATGACAAAGAAGTTTTTGGTTTGTTCTGACCTAGCTTTTTAGGATAAGTCCTACCTTATTATAACATTTAAGGTACATTGAAAGAAGATGACCCACAAAATAATTAATTATAAATTAAGATTTTTTTTTCTTTTTTTTAGGATATTATATGTGAATTTTTTTTTTTAAAGTAATATTTAAATATTGGATTGATAATGGGCTCCATGTCATCATCACCTGACCATCAAAATCATAATATAGATTAGGGATTCAATTTTAGAAATTATACTATTGGGCTATCCAATTTAGTGGGTGAATTTTTTAATTTTTAAATAGTTAAGTGGGAAACCATTAATTATAAAATATGTAAATGTACTATTTTGTTGGAAAAAAAAATAAAACAAAGTTGGAATAGTATTTAAATAATAAATTTTTAATTCTATATTAGTGCGTGCAAATGTCATTATTCTAATAATATTTTTAATGGAATTTTTTATTTTTCTACAAGTAGAAATATATATTATTTGCAACACATTGTTTATGCCTAAAATTGAAATTAATTAAATACTAAATAAGAATATGTTATTCTTGTTGGCAATTAAATACTAAAAAATTATTCATTTGATACATACGAATAATAATTTATCGAATAAACGAGAAATTTAAAATTATCATAGATGGATATCAAATGAATAAATAGATATATAACCCTAAATTTACAAAAACGTTTTTCACATTTAATAAAATTTTGAAAATTTTCTTATTTCCCCATTTGAGAGGGTTTGAAATTGAATGAGACGTTTGTGGAAATTCATGCAAAGTATGGTGTGAAGTTTGAATATACGAAGGCGGAGAAGATTTGAACTTGTTGGATAGGAAAAGAAAGAGACATGATGAGATGTACACTTTTTCTTTTTTCCTTTCATCTTGTTTGTTTCTAAAAGAAAATACGTCTCATAGAAGCTCTTCTCAAATGCGACTCTTTTGGTCTTCCATGTCCTTATTTACTACATCTGTGCACACACTCAAAATTCCAGAGATACTTTGATATTTAGGGTTGAAATTGATATCTCAACACAACTGTATATATCAATTTTTTTTTTTTCTGAATGTTGCTAGTGGTCACTGCTAAATAATTTTATGATTGAATAAGAAAGGTTTGATTTTTTCTTAGTGATTATAATATTGGAATTGGTATATTGTCAAGTGTCAAAGCATAAGATAGGTAGTCCATTTCATAATACCCTCCAAAGTCTTAACCTCTAATTAATTCAAATTTGCATGGCTATTTTTTTAAAAATGGTAGTTGGATAAATATAGATCAACTGTCGAATTTTTATTTGCAAAAAATTAAATATTTAAAGAGTTTTTTTTGACAGTATTCTTGATTTTAATATAAAGATGCGTGTTTAATTAAAAAAAAAGAAAAAATTTAATTTTTTTTTTATTTCGTAATACTTTCAATATTTGAGAAAATAACTTCTTTTGAAATCTTTGTTATATTTGCGATTTAAAAAGTAATAAATATATTTTTTTCATATTTACACTCATTATTTTAATTTTATAATTTTCTTAGTGAATTAGTATTAAATTAAAAATAATATAGTCTATTTATTTAATAAATTTAATAAAATTTTAAAATAATATAAAATAACAAATGGTAGAAGTATTATTATATATCTTAAATATTTGAAGAAGGAAGCAAGAATAATTTGGATTCCTAAAGGATAAGAAATGATGATTTTGTTGGCAGAAAGGTGGAATATTTCTAAATATGAGCAGTAGCAAATAAGCAATAAATAACAAGTTGCAAGCAAGCGTGTAATATGCCGACGCACATCAAAGACCTTCCAACGTGTAGTGTTGACTAATTGTAATGATAAAAAGCTGTTTCCACACGTGCGTACAAATAAATATGAATTCTGGCCATTGCCTGCTTTGTACAGATCTTCTGTTTGCTTTTGGTTGGTGGCTACTGCCTGTTCTGTATATCTGTTTCTGTGTTGCCCCTTCCTTTATTTCTCTGTTCTTTTTGAAACATAGGTGAAAAGAAGTTATCTGAAAAGATAAATGCATGTGCGTACATAAATACTTAAATTAATTAAATTATTGAGCCAGCCATAGATTTGTTTGTTTACAAATTTCAGGACTTATATGTTCAGGCGTGATAAAGAATTTAGGTCATATAAAATAAGATTTGAGCAAACCTGCCCCATAAACCATCAGAAGAGTAATTAATGAAATTTCAGTTTTTAACATTTTTCTGATATTTAAAGCTGAGCATCTTGACTTCAAATCTCGGTATTGGGAAAGAACATCATTTTTAAAGCATATGTCGGTCCAATAATAAATATCCTGCTTTGTCCCTTTTTACCCTTCACAGCCTGTCCCTCCAGTTAAAACTGTCGTCTTCATATTAATAATAAATAGCACGGGTTTAAGAGCAATCTCAAATCTTAATATCAGTAAACCACATGCCGTTAAGCAAACACAGAATTTTAGAAAGCAGTCAAACAAAAAAAGCCAACCCTTGCACACAAGCATTAAAAAATACTACTGATAATATTATTTGATGGGATAAACATAATCATAATAAACCAGTTGGAAGTTGGAACTATCCTCACTATTTTTAAGCCCAGCAATAATGTATAAAATGGAATGCACTGCTACATGGCAACATATTGGAAAACAAAATTGAACAAAGAATGAAATCTCGGATTTTCTCTGCCCATCCATGGAAAGCTTACTGAAAGAGCGTTCTTGTCAAATGTTCACGTGCGGTAGCCAATGCTTGGCTTATGGTCTACAGTATTAAAAAGGAAACATAAAGGTTACACACAGAAATTGGAGAGAAAATGCACTAGTTTAAGTGTCTAACAGCGGTTGATCTCTCAGTGTGTGATGTATTTAAATTAAAAAAGGAATTCCTGAGAATATGCAAAAGAGGTTTGTGGTTCATTTAAAAAATGTATCACTTCTTCAACGATTTCGCAATCCAATTATTTAGCATTGAGAAAATAATAGATAGATAGAAATCAAACCTGCTCGGACAAAGGTGCGCCAGGATCCATGCTATTTACTGCCACCTTTCCTGCAATAACATTGGCATCTGTCTCAAGTATCATCCTGCCAAAACAAATAAATAGAAAGTGTCAAACTTGGCCTTTAGTACAGAACTAAGCAGAAGCCATCAGTGCCTATTCATAGAATGTACAATTTGGGTGTTGGCTTGCATCAATGTGCAAGCTGAGCTGCACATAAAGAGTAACAAGTGTAGAACTCCTATTATCATCCTAGCCAGTGAACTCTCAAAAAATAAAAATTGATGGACTCTGATCTATAGCAAGTTCACATTTTAAATTATGTACCCAGAAGTCTTCAAAACAGATCTTCAGATTGTTGCCATCAGAAAGATACATCAACCATCAACTCCCTTCATTAAACAAACTACCATTAACAATATGGCACATACCCTTAACAGGGAAGACTAAGAGGCAGCATAAGGTATCATGGATACTGAATTTCATATTGTATATTCCATTTTCAGTTCCTCAATAAAATGACAATTGCAGAGCAAAGAAACCAACACAAAGTTCAAATGAGCACATAAAAGTTGTAAAGAAAAGCATAACATTTAATTTAAGAAGCAAACTGCATACCCTTTTTCAACAATCTCATCAAGGCACAAAAAAATAAGATCCAAGTTCTCGAGTGCCTCCCTTTTGTCAACAGTACTCCTATAAACAAGAATATCAAAGGTAAATGAAAGAGAAACAATAACTAATTAATCTTCAAGTCAAGCTAAGAACAAAGGCTTAAGTTACTGCTACAAATACCTCAAGAGCAGGGAAACTGAATCAAAGAAACCTTGAAGAACTGAGGCTAAGATGAGTTCATTTTCATCATCACCTCCAGTCACATAGAAGTGGAGGTCCTGGATAAATTTATAGACAACAATATTGTTGTCGAACATTGTGATCTCCGCTGCATATACAACACATCAGGAACACAGATTGTACATTATCTCATAACCTTTGTAACAGATTAAGCAGAATCTCGAAGGCTCTCTAGTTTTACAATCGCAGAAGCATAATCACAAGGCAACATGGCTAATGCCACACATATATTAGATGATAATGCAGAAATGTCATAATAGTTAGTAATCCTTCTAATACTCGACCTGGCTGTGTCTTCACACTCCAAGGATATCAATTTATTTTGACAGTAATTTGTACACGCATTGACCATTAAGGATGGCATGAAACCAAGTAAAAATGTGAAAATATCTCGTGCTCAGAGCAGCATTGCAAATGGTAACTTGACCAAAGTTATCTATATTCCAAAAATTAGAAAGCAAATAATCAAGATTATCCACCTGCCAATAGTTCCTTGACAATAATTAACCTTTATGAAGTGTTTATATACACACAGACACAGACACACACATACATATCAGTGGGAACGCAAGTATAGAAGACAAATGAACTTCATATTTGAAAGAATGAAGATTGGATGTAACTTATTACCTAATATCTCGTGTTTAAATATTAACGAAGTATGAAAAATCAAGAATTCATCTATTGGAGACTGAACTACCGCTTCCCATGAGCCAGAAGGAATAACAGGCGAATGTTTTATGCTCAATGGCACACAAAAGAATATTGTTCTTATTGACCATAAAAGAAGCTTTCTAATTTGTTTCTAATTAAGAATCATATATTTAATTGCGAAATGAGTGACAAACAGTTGATTGAATGAAATGCGCAGCATTAGTGAAGGATTATGCATACAATTTATTCTATATGATCTAGAAGAGAATGGAAGTGCTACAACTACTAAAGGACACACAAGTAAATAATTTTGATATAATAATTAATACCCAATTAGCCATCATGCAAATCTAAAATGGGAAATACAACTTATGAAGCAAACCTTCTGTACGGGCATTGGACTTCATAGTCTTTGCAAACAGTGACTTCTCAAAAGCTAACTTAGCATTATTAGTTGGCCAATCATCGGAGTAGTACTTGACAGCCACACGTTTTCCTTCAGAGTCTAGTAGAAGAATGTTCTTCACCGTGGGGCATGCATCCTGCCAAAATTAACTATTTTCCATTAATGTTCACAGAGGCAAGTGTGGATCTTGAATCACATGTGCAGTATATGGAAGAGATGATGAAGAAATTAACCACTAAGGCCCTATTTGGCATAGATGAATTCCACAAGAATTCCAAGCGCTCATGTTTGGCATGAAAGAAAATGTTCATTTCACTACCATGAACTAAAATTTATGGAATTCAATGTAATTAAAAATAAACAAATTACAAAACCATTCATTCACCATCTAAGAAACAAAACTAGAATCAGCAATTCATCTTGCAACTACTTAGATCCACCACAAAGATACAAAATCATTCATTGCAACTTAACATAATTAGCTCATGCCTAAGAGGCTAAGATCCATCAACAGCCATCTTGTACTGGAGCCAAATCTCACAGTATTAGCTATCTCCATCCAATAATCAGATGAATTAAACTTCCAAAAATCAAACCTCCATTTCTAGATTCCAACCAAGTATCCAAAATTACACCCAGCTTCTACGATTGAGTTAATATCATACTTTGCATAGAAAATGAATATAACAAGGAGATCCAATGACAAAGGCCAATAATTAGTAAGATAACGTCAAAAATTTTCACTTCGTTCTCCATTTCCTATATTTTCTTAGCAACCAAACAGAGCATATTTCTACATATCGTTAAAATCTTTAGATCGAGATCTGGAATAGAAAACAGTTACACGAATCTAAATTTGGCATCCTTACATTCTATAATCGCAGAGAGAGAGAGAGACAGACTTACACGAGAGCCAGAGAGCGCCATCGATAGAATTGATTGTTAGTTTAGTTGCAGAGTCTCTGCTACTGCTTTCGATTTTGAGCAACCAAGGACCTAACTGTTTAACAGTTCGTCCTAACGAGTAAGGAAGACTGAAAGAGGATGGGCTTGACCCACTTTTTAATAGTCTAGGCCCATAGTTTTCGAATAAAAAAAAATACTCGTCACCTAGGAAACAATATATCATAAACAATCCAGAATAGATTGGGCTTTAGCCCGCTTTGTATGTAGCCCATATCCATAGTTTTTCAACAAAAATAGAAGCCTAATTGACTTCGTATTTTCCTGCAACGACACCATTTTCAGGTGATAAGCCCACATCTTCATCTTATGATATATTATTGTTTTTTGACTGTATAGTTTTTTGTTTTCTACCAAAAAAATTGAGAATAAAATCCTCATAAATTATTTAATAGGAAAATGCTTGGTTAAACTGTTCTATACCCATTTCGTATGTATCAAATCAATAACAGTAAATATTATTTAAAAAGTATTTTAATTTTATTTATTCTTTTTTTAATGTGCCATAAAAAATATTTTTATTCTAATAAAAAATCTTATTTTGGTTCATTTAGTACATCAATGTGTTCATGAATTTAATTTAGGTAAAATTTTTCTTTTTAATATATATATTACACTATTTTCATTTTTTCAGAATAGAAGGAAAAAACAAATCAAATTATCCATTATCATAAAACATTAGAGAGGCGGTCTCAGTGACCTTCACTTCAGCATCTTGCATGTAAATGGGTTATAGCACTCAGAACTTTCAGATCCATTAAAGAATAGCAAAACAAATGCTCTAACTAATGAAAGCCTGTTATCTAAGTACAAATAAAGACTGCATGTTGCTGATAATAATATGAATGTGAAATTTGTACAGAAAAGACAAGATTATCTAGCTAAAGCTTCAGCCTTTAGACATGGTCATGGGCTATATAAAGAAGGGCCACACTTGCATTTCCAACCCTCAGGTTCATAATTTGCATAATTGACACCAAAATGGTTATGGTTCTTGCTAGTTGTAGGCACTTGAATTGCTTCACATGGAGTGCAACCAAAGCACTTGTGTTCACAGCTTGGTGGACTTGACCCTATTTTGCTTAATCCTTTAGAATATGCTTCTTCTTCTTCTTCTTCTTCTTCAGTTAAACCTCCCACTCCCACTCTCTTCATGCTTTTAGCACCCTTCAAAAGTTGAAATAAAAAAATTTATCTAATGATCTTGTTCTGGAGTTTGGACCGAAAAAAAAAAAAAAAGAAATAAAGGGGAGAGAGAGAGAGAGTACCTGTATAGAGTCCCAAGGAACTTGTACAGACTGTGATTTCTGGCCTGTCATATTGTATCATATGATCATGCATTTAATGTCAGTTAGTGCTTAACTATGGCAATTTTGCAAGCTGAATAAGCAAAAGAAAGGGGCCGATGTAAACTAAGAAAAGGTCCTAGGAAAATGGTAACTTCAGATCATTAAAATAAAATACATCAGTAGAAAGAAAGGAACTTTTCACAGGAACTTTTCACACTGAGAAAGGCAAGAGAAACCGTTTTCTGGGAGACTGGAATTTTCTTTTTGTTAATGACTTGAACAGTCAAAATTTGAGTTTCCGCCTTACAGTTCTTTCCCTTTAAAAATTTCAAGTGTATTAGAAAAAGGCAAATTGAAAAAAAGAAATCTAGCAGTTCTTTATAAGAATTTCTGATATATGGAGAAAAATAAGACAAAATTAGGCCGGTGAATTTGAAATCAAATATATATGTACGTGCTTGTTTGATGTTAAAAAGCTGTTGAAAATGAGATTGAAACTAGAGAGAGAAGAACCACAAAGGGGAAGATGGTAATTAATAGGAGCTAAAACCAGAAAAGAGGCATAATTATTGCAAGATATAGAGTTGTGCTTGAAAAGAAAGACGTAACCTGATAATTGATTGACACCAACATTGTCATTCGGTGCAAAAGGCCTGCTTGTCCCGGAAACGAAACACACTATTTGCAGTGCTAATACAAAACAACAAAGTCTTGCCTCCATGTGCTTAATTAATTAGAATTTGTAATGATGATAGTCACTGATTTGTTTAATGAACGACAGAAAAAGAAGAAAGCTTTTGATGATCACCAAAACAGATTTGAGATGGCCATGCATGATAACTGCTTATATAGGTGTAAAAAGAAAAATTCAAAATGCTAACAAACTGAGAAACCCACTTCCCAAAAAGCAATTAACCCACAAAAACCTCCAAAGTTTTCTTGGATTTCTACTAAAGCTTCAATCCCTTTTCTTGTTGTACTAGCTAGTGATGTTGCTTAACCAACAAGTGATTCTTGTTTCTTGTCAATTAGTGAGAGACACCTGTAAGCTTCTCTTTCAATTGACAACTCACTTCACTTCAAAAACCTTATCCTCAACTTGTTTCCTTTGCCTTCAACACAAGCCAAGCCCTTTTTCTGCTATATTTTTATGATTTTCCTCTGTCAAAATCAACCTATAAAAGAACTTCTATAAGATGGTCGATTTCCAAAAATTAACAGCTGCTTTTTCTGGGGTTCCTGATAAATCTGCAGGGACCCTATGAATCACTGATAATGATAAAAAAAAGAAAATCTTAGCCCCTCTCCCTAGGCTGCAGAGCCTTTCTTTTCCCTGATAGTTTCATTCCCATTAAAAGGAAGTTAAAAAGAAATCCAGCGGCAGAGACCCATTTACACAAAAACTAAAAAAAGCATCAATGTCTCAGACACGGCTTTTGATTCGGTACCCAAGGCCATGAACGTACTGGTATCCAACGGTGTTAAGAAATACCCGGTTAATTTTAATCATGGTCGGGTGAATACAGGACCCGTTTGACTACTTTGATTACCCAAACTATTCCTCCCTCCTCATCTAATTGATAACATTTCAAATTGATCCCAGTTTTTTTTTTTTTTTTAATTTAATCAATCAAAAGAGTAGAGGGATATTTCTGGAAATAAAGATGGTAAATTTTTAGAGCAGAACATTAATTTTTTTGTAAAATTATTATAGTACTTGTAATGAGCGAAATAAATCCCTCGGAATAGCATAGGAGAAGTCCTCAGACAGGCAGCAGCACTGCACAAAGTTCTTTAATAAGTTAGTTAATAAAATTAAATATATAATAAAGAGTAGTACTACCCTAGAGGTCAACCTTTAACAGGTGGGTAGGTGGGAAACATGCAAGATTCAATCTGGGCCATTCATTTCAACCATCAATTATGATGACAATTAAAGACTTTTTGTTAAGTGGTCCTCTTTTTTATTTTTCTGGTATCTCCAGATTTGCATATTCAATCAAGAATTTGATTCCATTCCATCACAGAGTGATACTCACTGCTTTATTGTACCCTACTTGTCCTTTACTGAATCACTGACGGTCGTCAAATGGTCTGGTATGCCAAATTGCCTAACAGAATGGGCTCAGGCCCAGTTGGCATGATCCGCTTTGATCCGGACCTTAACGATTACCCCCTAATCTTAAGTGTGCCTTGCCTCTTTGAGTTTAAAACATAAGCCCATAAGGGTAATGCTCCTCACCAGGTGATTGTAGGTGATAGTAGGCTACCTGACAGGCACTGCAAGCTTGAGACTCGAGTTGTGTGATAGTCTGCAATTGGATATATGTAGATGAGAGAGAATTTTCCCAGATGAGGTAAGCCCAGAAATGTTATAAAAGATTCAGTGAAATACATCTTGAAGAGATGTAAAGGGAAAGTATAATGAATCTTTAATTAAAGAAATTGTGATGTAATTGGTCCGGGAAATACACATTGATTCTTGTGTTGATTAGAGTGATTTGATCATTCAATTCAATGTGCTTTTGTACCTGTAAAATCCTCAGTCACCAACTTATTTTCAACCTGAAAACAGAGAGGGTAAAGAGAGTTGCAATGCTGTGCTTTTCTCCAGCATCAAACAACACTTTCACCAAGCAAATTTCAGGGCTGGATTATTAAAATCAAACATTAATAGCATAATATTTTTTTCAAAACAAAAACTTTTTGTACAATGACCTGTGAGCATTAACATTAACAGCTAGATTGCTTGAGGACAGGGCCAACGAGAAAACCAAGCTGCTAAGCTGTATTTTGGCCAGAATTTTCACACGCATATAACTTTTTTTTTTTTACCAAACACATGCATATAACTTGAATAGACATGGTTAATCCAAAGATATTGAACTAGAAAACCAGTTAGTCATCATCTGCACATGCAAACAAACTACATGTCTCAATTTCAGTTTAAAATCTAGCAGCATTGAAGCCACATAATAATTCACATGCAGACTAATCATGTATCCCTTTTCTGGTCAAATTGTACCAATAAATGCTTCTGATTCCACATTACCCCTTAGCAATGCACCTTTTCAGACTAATCACTGACAAGTTCATGATGCACCAAATGTTGTTATACTGGTTTTTCTTGTTCTAAATATTGAATTGATTGTTTTTTCAGCAATAAACTTCTATACACCTAATAATTCAATGACCTGGTTTTTTCGTCTTTACCTAAGGATTTAAGAAGACAAAATAGTTTCTTTGGTAATGCAAAACAAAGGTATAAGATGTAATCTTTTGTTCATAATTCTGCAGCGAAGGCAAATCTTAAGCGAAAAGCTTCCATCCGAATGCCAAACTCTTTCTCAAAAAGTACAATCTAAATTTAGAAAGTATGGGATTTGAATCCAAATTTAACAACCAAAAAAGAGAGACAAATTACAGTTTTTCAATTTCAAGATAACCAGTAGAACAATGATACATACTGCACCATGCCCAAGTTCATCTAAATAAACAAATTGCACAAAAAATACATAAGAAAGCAATTGAAAATAATCAAGAATGCAACTTCAGTTTCCATTGTTCAATCCCACAAAAATCATATTTGCAGAAACCTACTTGATTTCTTCATTAGGAGAGTGCCTGTGATTCTCATCCTTCTTAGGATGAATTGCTTCAACAATGGCCTCTATCTCTTCCTTCACTCGTTCAAATACACCAGGTGCTTTGACTTCATCTACGGGGGTATTCTCATCAATGTCATCACTTGTTCCGTGAGTTTCTTTATGATGTTGTGGAATATGAAATATTTCCTCAATCTCTTCTTTTGCTCTTTCAAATATATTTGGGGATTTAACGTCCTTTTCTTCTATTTCAACAAACAAAAAGAACAAAGAACAAAGAAAAATTCAAGAATTAGTTCTTCTGCTCCTAGCCCTCAAAAATCAACGCATGGTTCCGCGTCTCACTTATTCTAATTCCTTAAAAGTCTCAAAATGCATATACTCAAACGCAATTTGATTGATGAAAAAGATTGGCTTCAGTTGGTTAAATTTCACTTGACACCATCAACGCACAAGAAAAAGGAATCCCCATAATTTCTTTTCTCTTAACAGTGAATTAATATACCCAAATGAAGAATTTCAAAAACTAAAGATTAGGTAAATACAAAAGCACATGAACAAAGCTCATAGCTTCTGAAAAGATGTAGAAGAAGAAGCAAACAGTTACAAAAAAAGTCACTATTCTAATAGAAAAATAGTCATCTTTCTTTGCATGTTGAGCAAACATTTACATACCAGATGGAGAGTTTGTAGCGATTGGTTTCGATTCTGCCATGAAAATTACTCTGCTGAAATTTTCTTCGTTCTTGAACGTTGAATCTGATTCAAGAACTTTTGATTAGCACAAAAAGCTAATTAGTAATTATCATTAAATATTCATCCAGCGCATTGTCGCATGTTGAGCTGTGGCCCACATACTGACGTGGACGGGCATATATCCGTTAAACTAAACCCAGCCAGTGGGCTAGTGACATGTCATGCTCATCTCACGTGATGGTGATGGAATAGTCTTCGGGCCTCTTGGGCTATCTACCTCATGTAGAAGGCCCACTACTTTATCGTTGGATACGAAAATAATGTATATTTTTCATTTCTTTTATTATTTTTTCCATCATTTTCAAACGACAAAAACGTTTTCTTTGATATTTTCCTCATATATTTTATTTCTCTAAGTTACTGTGTGTTTAGGACCCAAGAATGAAGCAAGTTGCCACCGTCCAAGGAAACATGTGTGGTTCCCACGTGTTTTGTACAAACAAAACATTTCATGCAAATGTTTTATTTGCAGTCTATACTAATTAAGTCCTTCATGTTGTAACCAATTTGTTTTTTTTCCCCATTTTTTGGTCAAATATTACATTTGAACTGTTACTAAATTAATTGAAATTAAAAGTTTGGATGGTTCTTTTTTGTCATAATAAGTAATATTAAAATTAAAATTATATTTTTACGTACGTATTCGATTTCATACATAGAATAACTTAAATCGATAAATTCTGAAACGAGATTAATTTCATTAAAAGAAAAAAAATATATATATATGAAGATATTTGTGACATAGGAATGGTTCCTCTTTTTTCTCAAATCATAATATTACATTATTATAATATTTTAAAGAACAAAATCAAAGTAAAATGATGTCTAGCCTATTTGTTTAAATATTGGTTAATTTGATCAATTCCTATTATTAATTCAACAGCATGACATCATCATGAGAAAACAATCAAAGTTTAGTTTCATAAAATTAAAATAAAATTCTCAAAAATGTTGAAAATTAAATTTAAAAATAGAGTGTAAAAAAAAAAAAAAAAAAAAAACACACACGATTTAAATGGAGAGCATGTCTAAAGTTGAATTGTTGCACAAAATTCCTAAGCAGCAGAACGTAATTAGGAGTTTGGACAGAAACAATGTCAAAACTATAACACGTCAAAGGAGAAAATAACGTAGTAAGACTCACGCGCAAGTATAGTCATAGTTACAATTAAGTCCACGTGGCACGTCAAACATGCATCTGGATTAATATTTCTATGACTGAATGAAAAAGCAAGGATAAGGAAGAGATACGTGTTTGAATTTTGTGAATCGAGAAATTTTCGGAACAGAAAAATTTTAGCTTTAGGAGTTATAAACTTCAATTTTTTACATTTAAAATTTTTTTATTTGAATACTATTTTAGCCGGGACATAAAAGACACATATAGAATTTTTTTTTTGAAGGAAAAAACACATATAGAAATTTAAAAAAAAAAAACTTAAAAGATTAGAAATATGATATATATTAAATAAATCATAGTGAGAAATTTAAAATCCTGTTAAGGAATGGATGTTAGGGTTGTGCGGTCACAGTTCTGGTTTGATTCTCGATAAGAACTAAATTTTACGATTTTTCAATTCGGTTTGATAAGAATTATATCTTTTAATATATTTTTTAATTCGATTTCAGTTAAGTTTGAGTTCAGTGTGGTTTTAATTCGATTCCAATTAGATTTTTAATAAGAACTAAAATTAGAATTGACACATAAATTTTTTTAACTCCGATTCTTGTTCCGATTATTAAAATAATTTCTTTTCAATTTTAATTCAGTTTGGATCGATTTTGCGATTCAGTTTTGACCCCCCAAACACCATGCACAGGTCTAATGGATAAAACAAAGGTAGATGCAACTGTCTCCAAAGATTTTTTACATGTGAGTTTATAAGTTTTTATATTTTAGTATATATAATTAATAATAATATTTAAATTTTTACTTTTTACATTTGTTAAATTATTATTTCTATCTATTGTTTCCACTGATCAAATATTGTACGACGTTGACTATAATAATTAATATTGAAATATAATTTTTATTTAAATTAAAATAAATATAATTGTTTAATTTATTTTTTTATCATACAAGCTGTTACTTATGTATTTAATTATACTTTTTTTTATAATTAAGTAATCATAAAATAAAATATAACATGATCTTTAGATCTAAATCTTCGGTTCCTAATTTATAAATATAGATTTTTAAAACTTTAATAAGTGTCTAAAAAAAAATCAAGTCATCGCTCAATTTTAACTCTTCTGCCCCCAACTTCAAATCAATATTTATATACAATTATAATAAAAAATAACAATAAATTATTTTTTACTGTTGGATCAATAAAAGGAATGAGTAGGCAATCTAAATTGATAATAATAATTATTTTGACAATGGTGACTGTATTGTTCACCCAATACATTAGAGAATGAATATATATACATATGTACAAATTTTTGAAATTTCAAAAGTGATTCAAAAAAGAAATATATATATTTATAATTTTTTTCCAGTTTTATAATAATGTTTTTTTTTTAAATCAAATAGATTTAGAATATAATAAAAAAATATGAAGAAAATTAAAAAATTTTAATCATTAGGAGGCCATCTATTTTGCAAGAGAGATATAAATTTTTTATTAAATTAAAGTAATATTAGTTATAAATTAATTTAATAACGAAAGAAATATGAAAATGAAAAGTTATTATTAAAAATAGAAATGTTTTCAAAACTTAACATATAATAAAAAATAAATTATATTAAAAAATAATAAAATTTCAAAAATCAATCACTTCTTTAATTGAAAATATTGTAATCTAATGAAATTTGATATTGATAGACAAAAAAAAAAAAAATTACAGTCAAGTCAATAAATAAAAATTATAAAAAAAATAATGCTATGATCTAATTTTGTTTTTATGTTACAATTTTAAAATAAATAAGTTAATTAATTAATAAAAAAATTACATAAAAAAGCATTATTGAATAACCACATAGAAAAAGAAGAGTGTGCTTTTTTATTTTTTATTTATCTATATATATTTATTTAAAAAAATTAGAAATTATATTCAATCAAATAATAAAATATAACTTTTTTTATTTTAACCACATATCTGGAACTCACTGGATTAAAAATAAATCGTGTTCATGGATCGGTCACGAAAGGTAAAATATTTTAAGCGAGTATTTGATTCATTTATAAACACCGAATTCTCGACAAGAGTGTCAAATTACTAATCAAAACACTGAAATGTAATATTTAAATTAACTATTATTAATGCTATTTTAAGACATTTAATTAAAAATGATAGCAAATCCCATTATTTCTTATTTTCACATTTATCCACATTATAACGCAAGTTTTGCACGTTTTTGATGAATGAGAACGCAAGAGTGAATCCCTCCAAATATGTTTTTGGTTTGTCACAAGAGTGGGACAATAGAACACTTTACTTCGAATGTTTGTCACATTAGTTTCCAAATCAAGAAAAATGCCTGCTATTATGAAAACTTTGAAATTTTCAAGTTCAAACGCTACTCCTCGTGGTACTTTCTGTTTATCTTTTCTTTATTACTATTCAACGACCCGTCCATTGGATACAAGATTTCAATAAACTTTATTTGTTTTCTTGCTTTTTTTCCATTTTCTATAAATTTTTGTCCATTACGTGTTTGAAGGTGACTTTTTTTCCTGCTTTTCCGGACATCTATTTGCATATATAAAAGGAGGAAGAGGCGTCATTGAGAAGTTGCCAATTCTCTTTCACAGTAGAGCTCTCATCTGGATATTCTGCGTAAGAACAGGTACATTAATATTCGTTAATCTTTCACGTTCTATAAATATTTACCTATCTTTATTAGTTACTAATTAACACTTGACATGATCAGTTGATTTGTAAGAACTGAGTTCAGTTTTCATAGGTTCAAAATCATAGAAATTTCAACAATTTCTGGATTTTTCAAAAATGTTATGGCAGTTTTTTATTGGGTAGATATTAATAAATTAATTATGGTCAAATTCAAAATGATGACTATGTTAGGATATGTTTAATCATCGTATGTTCTAAGTTTGAAGTTTTCGTTGTATATATAAATAATTCCAGAAAAGAAAAATGGAGGTTCATGCATGCCTTAATGTTTAAGTACCTGTAAGAAACCAATAGGACTGTCTATAATTTTCTTCTTCTTTAATTAATTTTTACGTTTTTTTCATTATCAAAAAATAAAGAAATATGGTTGCAGTGAGATCAATTGATCACTGTTTCAAATCAAAAGATGGAGACATAATGGTGAGAAATATAAGCTTCAAGAAAAGAGAATCAAACAATGTTGATGAATCTGGAGACCTTGATGATGATCTACTTATCCAGCAATCTATGCACTTCAACAAAAATAAAAAGTTTTCTTCCAAGAATCTAAATCATGTAACAAAAGGCAAGAAATGTGATTTGATGAACAAAGTGGATTATTCTCCAAGGCCTGCTAGTGAGCTTGATGGAGCTGCAACGAAGTTACAGAAAGCTTACAAGAGTTATCGGACTCGCAGAAACCTTGCAGACTGTGCTGTTGTTGTGGAAGAGCTATGGTTGGTTTTGTTCTTCTTTTAATTATATGGCAATTAAGTTTCAAACATTTTTGAGTCTTTTTGGCATTAATTTTCATAATTTCTGTTTACTACTTATATAGGTGGAAGGCATTGGATTTTGCAAGCTTGCGGAGGAGTTCTATATCGTTCTTTGAGTCTGGTAGATCAGAAACTGCTGTTTCACGATGGGCAAGAGCAAGGATTAAGGCAGCTAAGGTTTACTTTTATACCTTTAACTTTCATTTCCTTGGAATATTTTGCACGTTAAAGATGCTAAACCTGTACGTATTATGGGTTCGAAATAATATATATCATGCATATACATCATACACATTGCTATTATGTGCAGTAATGTACGTGCTCATAAGTTCAAACTTTCATAAATTTCCTCTTCGCTTCAATTAAAAAAAAAAAATTGATTGTTACAACTGGTGCAGGTTGGGAAAGGCTTGTCCAAGGATGAAAAGGCTCAAAAGTTAGCATTAAGACATTGGCTAGAAGCTGTAAATGCTCGTTGAAAGTGTATACTTGTTTCTTTTGAAATAATTAAGGTTTTGGTTTTGCAATACTAATTAATAATTTTATTACTGTGTGGACATGTACAGATTGATCCGAGACATCGATATGGCCACAATCTGCACTTTTACTACAGTGTGTGGTTTGCTAGTGAGAGCTCACAACCATTCTTCTACTGGTAAAAGAAATATATGAAAATAGTATCTTTTTTTGGAGTAATTAATTAAATTGCTTAATTATTTTTCTCGTCTGTCGTTAACTTGTTTCTTGGTTACTTCTTTGTGGAAATTAAGGTTGGACGTAGGAGAAGGAAAAGAGGTAAACTTAGAGGCATGTTTGAGGACTCAACTACAACGTCAATGCATCAAATATCTTGGTCCGGTAAGCTTGCTATTAAAAAGCCAAATATTTTATATAATGTAATTTTTATTTTTTTAAAAAAATTTGACTTTACGTTGCAGAAAGAGAGAGAAGCATACGAAGTGATAGTAAAGGATGGGAAGCTATTTTACAGACAAGGTGAAAGAGCAGTGGAAACAGAGGAAGGGACAAAGTGGATATTTGTATTGAGTGCGTCAAGGACTATGTATGTTGGTAAGAAGGAGAAAGGTATTTTTCAGCATTCCAGTTTTTTAGCTGGTGGTGCTGCCATTGCAGCTGGGAGATTAATAGCTCATGATGGAGTTCTTGAGGTATGTACATCTCCTCCACATTATAGTTATATGTATAAATTAAACCAAGCTAATATAACTAATTTTCCTTCATCATCATCTCTCGTCTGACCAAAGATTATCGTCTGGTTTTAGGCTATATGGTCCTACAGTGGCCACTATCGGCCAACAGAAGAGAATTTCTCAGAGTTCATTACCTACTTGGAGGAGCAAAATATTGACCTCACAAATGTTCAGGTAATAAACTATAGCATTATGCTTGAGGTCAGCGAACAATCTTTGTAAGGCTAGAGATTTGACCTGTGAGAAAGCACTTACAGAGAGGAGAACCTTTAAACAATATTAATCTCATACCTGGATATATATATACTCGCGACGGAAAAACAAAATCATTTTTATACTTGTTTTACCCTATGATTCCATTAATTAAGCTCTTTATATTTCTATGTGCAGAAATGTCCCATGGATGATGACATCCCACCTTCAAAAAATAGAGATGAAGAAGCCAATTTAAATTGCACGAGAGAGACCCGAAATATTGCTTCATCCATTAATGATATTGAAGATGTGGGTAAAATAGGGCAAACAAAGGCCGAAGAAAAGAATATGGAGAGTCTCAATGGTAATAAAGAAGAAAATAAGGAAGCACGTAGAGTTTTTAAGGTGCACAAGTCCTTATCATGTAAATGGAGCACTGGAGCTGGGCCTCGAATTGGCTGTGTTAGGGAATACCCTACAGAGCTACAGTTACAGGCTCTTGAACATGTTAATTTATCACCAAGGGTTTTGCTCATGCCAGGGTCCTTTGTTAGTTCTGGCCCAATCCCTTCACCAAGACCTAGCCCAAAAATCCACCTATCCCCTAGACTTGCTTGTATGGGCCTTTCAAGCCCAAGACTACACATTCCCAATACTAATAACTAGATATTCATGATTGTTTTTCGCTTTTTATTGATGTGGTAAATTTTCTTTTTGATAAATCTTATACTTCATTCATGATTGTGATTTAAAATCTTAAGAAAATTTTAAATATTAATTTTTAAAATATCTCTAGAAAAATATTAATAAATTTATAAGTAGAAAACAAAAATAAAATGACATGAAAAATAATTATGCAAAAGAGAAATAATTACATTCAAGAGTCCATTTAAATTTAAAAGGGCCCACAATTAATTTTTAAATGTGTCGGATTATTATATTATAATCCTTCTTTAATTAAGACGCCTTCAGTTTTGGAACCGACTACCGAGCGGCAAAAAGTCCATATATCCGTTACCATTTCTTTTTTTCTTTTATTCAAAGTTTCAAATTTCAAACGGCTCTCTCCCCTAATAACAACTAATACCTGCAAACCAACTGTCAAATCCACTCCCGTCTCTCTCTGTTGTTTTCTCGTCCGGTTCAATTGCGAACTTTCTGTTTCAGAAACAAGAAGTTTTTTCTCAAATCACTTCTAGTTTGAAGAATCATCAAGCAATCTGTTATCACCAACACCAAATGGGTTCTTCAGGAAAATGGCTAAAGTCATTAATCACTCTCAAAAAACTCCCAACAACTGACCAGGTAATCCTCTCATTGATTTCTTCGAGTTTTGCATTCCCATTGGCACCTTTTCTCATTTCTCTTTCTAGTTACAGGAGAAACAGAGCGACACTAAGAGTAAGAAGAAATGGAGGCTATGGAGGAGCGCATCAGAAGGGTATGGACCACCCTCGTCGAAGGGCCTGAAAAGGGTCCACGTTGCATCATCAGAGCCGTCGGAGTCATCCCTTGTCCTAGATGATGCATTCGCTGCTGCCATGGCTACTATTTCCAGAGCTCCGCCAAGAGATTTCATGGTGGTCAAGCAAGGATGGGCTGCGATTCGGATCCAAACCGCTTTTCGAGGCTTGCTGGTAAAAGGGGTTCATTTTACTTCTATTTATTTATTCATTTATTTTGATTCTCCATATGTGCAAGTTTGAGCTTCGTGAACCTGTAAAAATGAGCAGTTTTGGTACAGTTGAGCTTAATTTTTCTGAATCGCCTAATTTTTTGTTAAAGTGGAAACCATTCAGGAGTTGAACAACTTTTAGTTATATATTACAGTTTGAATTGGAGGGCTTAAGATTAGATGCCAATTCTTCTTACATACTTATTTAAGTAATTAATGAGTTGAATCGGCAATGCCAAAGAAATTGAGAAAAGGAACAGGAAGATCAGAAAACTAAATGGTATATGTGGATTGGAATATAAATGAACAACAAATATTTTAGAGTATGTAATTGTTTTTTCTTAGCCTATTAAAACCAGTAAAGGATTGATCTTGGGTCATCAAAATTTTTGTTATCTCTTATTTCCACTGATATGATTATTAGATTTGTTTTCCTTGTTTGATTGTGAAACTTATGAGCATATAATTACCATATGGGTTCCGCTGGTTCAGTTTTCTGTTCTCTTGTAATTTGATGAAAGCTTACATTTTTCTAATTTTTGGTAATTATAGGCAAGGAGGGCTCTGAGGGCCTTGAAAGCAGTAGTGAGAATTCAGGCTATATTTCGTGGTCGACAGGTTAGAAAACAAGCTGCAGTGACATTGAGGTGCATGCAAGCTCTAGTCAGGGTTCAGGCTAGAGTAAGAGCACAAGGTCTGAGAACCTCTTCGGAAGGCAAAGATATGCCGAAATTATTGGATGCACACAGCATATCGGATCCCTCAAAGCAGGCTGAGGTATTAAATTACAGTCAAATCCTGTTATTTGAATATTATTTATCTGATTTTTCCATTATCAATTGCTGTTTATAAATGATAAAGAAGATGGGTGTTGGTATATGAATCATGTAATCTTTCGAAATTTGCAGCAAGGATGGTGTGATAGTCTTGGAACAGTTGATGCAGTGCGAGCCAAGTTACAAATGAGGCAGGAGGGAGCCATTAAGAGGGAAAGAGCAATTGCATACTCTCTCTCCCAACAGGTAGTTAAGTTGTTAAGATGTGAACTTGATAGAATTGCTTTGTAAAGAAAGATAATGTAGATGTTCACCATAATAAAAGTGTTGTTTGGCTCACCTCGAATGCATGTCTAAATTCAAGAATCTTATTCCAATATTTTCTTTAAAAAAGATTAACAAGTACTTTTCTTTTTTTGGCTCTCAGCAATCAAGATCATGTGCAAGCCCAGCTAGAAGAACAAACAAATCAGCATTTTCTGTCAAGAATCAAATGCTGGATAATAGCAGCCCTGGATGGAGCTGGCTAGATCGGTGGATGGCAGCAAAACCGTGGGAAAGCAGACTGATGGAAGAAATTCATACTGATAACTCACTGGAGACTACATTTTCCAGGAAAAGTGAAGATAACATTGCCAGTGTTTACTCTTGTTCTTCAATAAATGACTCAGTTAAAGTGAGAAAAAACAATGTTACAACAAAAGTTCTTGCTAAACCTCCTGCTGTTAGTCATATTACTTCCTCAGCTTCTGCTCCAAGTTCTGAATCCATTTATGATGAGAGTTCTGAGTCTACTGCATCTACAACTATCTCTCCAATTACATTGTCAAGCAACACAATAGAAGTGGATAGAGTAGAAGAGAGTTATAACAGAAAACCAAGCTACATGAGTCTTACAGAATCAATTAAGGCTAAGCAAAAAGTTTGCAGGCATTATTCTGCAAATAATTATGTTATGCCAAGGCATATGATGGAGGATCAGTTACAAATGATGTCGATGCCACTTACCAATGGAAATGCAAAGAGTAGTGCTGATTCTAATCCTTCATTTACTTTTTGCAGGGATCTTTATCCTCCAATTCCTCTAGGTAGACATGATGAGCTTAGAAAGCGACGATATTAAATTTGCATATTAAATTGATGAGTTCAACTGCTTGTTGCCCTTAACAATTCTGAAGCCATTCATGTGACAGAACAGTTTGCTGCTTGATGAACTGAAATCTTCACTAGTTCAGTTATAAATAGATACTTGTAGTATATAAATATTTGCATATTTTTGCTTGTATCTAGCAAAATGAGGATTTTTGTGTCAATTAGGAATTGAATGTCTGTAATTGTTTGTGATTAAATCAAGGTTGAAGATTGATGTTAAATCTATCCGTAATATTATTGATTGCTGATAGTGTGCAGAATTATGCATTATTATTGGTTTTCCTTATTCTATTTTATCTCTCTCTCTCTCTCTCTATATATATATATGAAAAAAAAAAGATGCATCTGAAGATTTCTTTACATTATTGAGTAAAAATTAGAATTGAAGTAAGAGAATCAGTTATCTATTTCCAATTTGAAATATGAAGGTTGAACCACTATGATTGGTATATATGAGATGACATAGAGATTCAAGTGTAACAAACTCAGTTTCCTTATTTGTCATCTTTATTTGTCAGATTTATATATTCATTTCAAAGCCATTCCTTTCAGGGAAGCAATTGTTTCTCTTATTTGGAAATATGAGAAACAATAGTGAAGATCCTTGTCAAGGACCCCATCTGCTGACTGCCCACCACTACACATAACACACATTTAATAATTTGTGTGGCAGAGTTCTGATTTACCAATAGGCAAACCAAATATCACAATGTTAACTCCTAATTATTACTAATCTTTCAAATAGTTAGCTCCAAAAGCTTAACCCAGTTCATATGCAAAATTTCGGCAATCTAGTAATTAATGTTAGCTTAATTGTTCAGTGTTGGGTGCAAAAACCTTAAACGACAGAGGAAAGTGAACGGAGGGAATAGCAAATAGACCGTTAATATGGCTTACTCCATAATCAAAACCCAATAACATTTTACTTTTAGCAATGGAGAGTACAATTCCAATGTCACAGACAAGAAACTTTGAATCATGTGTAGCAATAATCAAGTGTTTAAGAATGAATGATTATGCCCAAAAAAACATGATTAAACACACTAGGGAGATGATGGTGATTAGATACATATTATGAATAACAAGGTACAATAGATTTTGATTATTACTATATGGTCCCGCCATTCACGCTTAGTAAAGGACCACAAATATCACTGTCAAACCCTACCGGACGTTTTGCAAATAGTTTAATAATCATTTAAGCAAGAAGAAGAAAATTAGAAACAAAAAAAAGAAAAGAAAATAGACTAATCCATAGAATAGTTAATGGGTCAATTTCAAAAACTGAAAAAGAAATTTTTAGACAGTATCTCTAATCCGTTAAAGACTGACTTCTGTGTACTGCATGAACTACGTGCTCATGATGAAGATATTATGAAGATTGAAGATTGAAGAAGCTTTCTTTCCCATGTGAGAATATGCACAAACAAAGGCAAGAAATCAGGATTCTAACAAAAGTTGTAATTTCATGGTATATTTTTTATTTGTATATTAACTTAAAGTGAAGGAAAGAAAGGGAAAATTTTAGAGTAAATTAGTAGACTTTCTTTCATGGGGATTGCCATGAAGATAAGGAAAGACAATGTGGGGGTCACCATTTTTTCTTTTCTTCATTACTCATCTTTCTTTTGTTTCCTTACCTTTTATAGGTTCAGAGTTTTCATTTTCCTTTCCTTTTTACTTTGAGCTAAAACTTTTAAATGGAAAATGCATCAACTTTGGCCCTATACAGCAAAAACAGCTTTTAATATTGTCGAACACTGTCTTCAATTGTTTGGATATATACATACACCCAGTATTAAGCAGGGTTTCAAATTTGGATACCTATCTATATTTACCAAGTTCAATTTAGATCCCTCTGTGTGCAAAAAATAAAATATTTAAGATCTGCTCAGCAATGTTAGTTGTTAGCTGATTTAGTAACATTTAATCCCTCTGCGGCCAAGAGTATACTTCACATTACCCCCCTTTGTTTTTAGAGGATAAATTATTGAAACAAAAATCTCTGTGAAGGGGAGGATTTGCAAAATATAAAATAATTATTTCATTTTTATTAATTAATTAATTTTAACGTCTGTTTTATTCATATTCGCAATATATAATAAAAATCAATTTGTTTCAAAGCTTTTTAATGGAATTCCAAGAGTGAAATATTGGGGAATTAAATTAAATAATTAATGGGTTTGATTTAGATTAATTTAATTTAATTAGCTAAAGGATAAATTCAACTGATGTGAAGTTAAATATGACAAGATGGTTGTAATATAGCGTTGTAAGTCACTTATAAAATTTTTAATTATAATAATAATAATTACTTTAATATGGGGTTTAGGTTGATATAACCTATTTCACTATAAATTCTTAATACCATATTAAAAATTTACACATTCAACTTACGAATTGGAAAAGAATTATCAGGTTCGATCTCTTACTGAACACACATGGAAAGAGAAATGAAGAACTTTAACTGTGATTAAATCCTGAACTGGATTAGGTGATTCCTGATAAATCTACGGATTCAAACAACATGCACTTATAAGTAGGCGAATCTAGAAACCGGTCTTACACAAAATTAATTAGCATCACCTATGAATTTCTAATTTTGTGTAATTTTAATGTGAAATTTATTTTTCTTAAAAATTTGGACCTGATATTAATTGTGATTAAATTTCAGACACCACATTACCTGTAATTTACCCAAAAACCGAAGGGAAAAGACATGTTTGCATCTTTTAAGGATTCTATTTTGACAAAGTGGACCAAATGGTTTTTTTTTTTTTTTTTTTTTTTTGGTGATATTTAAGGTCTTTAACTTACTTAATCTGCATGTATATCAATGGAAAATTTTTGGGAGGAGTAAACCTATGTATAGGATCTATTTAAGGAGAGAAATTCTGTTGAATGAATATGAGGTTAGTTGTTGTAAAAGGAGTTAATATTTTCAACAATTTTTTTTCTTTTGGGCATGTTTGGTAACAATTTATGAGTTAATTTTTAATATTTTACCAAATTAAAACTCTATTTATGGTAATTTTGTGGAACAGAACCAAGAGTTAAAGTTAATAGTTAGCTTCTAACTACTAATTAACAGGCACTGCGACTATTAATGGCTACTAAAATAGTTAATATTGCCTAAAATACCCTTGACTTAATGAAATTGAAATAGGATTGAAAAAATATAGATAAAAACAAAAAAAAAAAAAGATTAATATTCCCTAAAAAAAATAGAGTGAAAATGACCCATACCAAAAAACCAATCTTGTATGAAGAGAGGACAAAGGCATGTATGTACTTGGGTTTTTGGGTGGGAAAAAACAAAAATCTCACACAGCTAATGTCCTACAATGGCTCAACAAATAAAGCAAAAAGTTCTGTTGCTATATTAATTGTTGCATGTGCAACATTAATTCAAGAATCTTGTTTTGGCCCTTTTTCTTCTATCACAAGCATTTCCTCACTGCTTTTTCTTTCATAAGCAAGAATATAGATGCTTGCTTAACCCACTTTTACCCAAGTAAATTAACCATTTCTCTTTTCACATCAACTTTTTTTATCCTCCAACCCCAATTTTTAATTTTTAATTAAAGAAAATATGCTCAATTGGTTGATCTTCTCACTTATATGAAAAATAAGAAATTCTCGACTACAAATATCTTCGTCAATTTAGTGAGTTAGAAAGAGGATTATCTTTATTATGTAGCACGCGTTATTATTTTGGTGAATCAGACCTCTTAATGAAATTTTTTATATTAGTCGAGTGAAAATTTCAAATTTGATAAAAAAAAAGGGACCTTGAAAGTCAATATGGGAAACAACAGTTTGTCCTGATGTCATAAGGGCACTAGTCATATAATAGCATAATTTGAAATGACAGAATTTATCACTTCATATATATATATATATATATTATTGAATGATGGAAATGAAATTGTTGGCTCAACAAAGAGACTCTCCTATATTGTCTATTTTTATTTATTTCATAGTGATGTTATTTTAGGAAATTGAACTAAATGAATTTTGGCTTATAAGATACCAACATATGAAGCCAATGGAAAATCATTTTCTGTAATAAAAGGTTCAAAATGAAATTATTTAGAACTAATTATTTATAAAACATCACTTATTTAGAAAATAAATAATATAATATATGCCCTAATCCAATGATTAATGGTACTATCAATTTGAATTCACTCTGAAGGAATTAAAATCCAAAAATAATGTTTTAATTAATTGTTAGCTATCCCGTAACTTTCACTTTTTGTTTCAATCATTATGTATAATTAATGAAACCACTCTTCTTATGTTGACACCTCAGCTTATTATTATATATTTTGAATGGCTAATCAAAATGGAAGATTAAATTAGGAATAAGCTGAAACAAATGACAGATTCATTCTACTGTCTTTATCCAGTAGCTGGAGGAAAACACAAGTTAGTCCAAAATAGGTCTGTTAGAACAAGTTATCACTTGCACCTATTTTTGAAAAATAAAAAAAGATTTAGGGTTTCAACTAACTAAGATATCCTTTGATAATATTTTCATACTTAAACTTTTGCTATATATACTTTAATACTACTTTTATTACATGAAGACGAAGGCATTACTACATAAACACCTTGTCAACGAAATTTGGAAATTTTTTCTTTTTTTTCCTATTGACAATAATCCACAGAGGAATAATTAAGTGAATCCCTAAAGTGGTACCAATCTATACCAAACACCCAAGTTTCTTGAAGAAGAGAAAAGAATATTTGCAATTATTCTTTTCTTTTGCTCCAACTTTTAAATAACACTGCTGCATAAGGGTAAATTTCTCATAGACTGAGTCAGACACAATTGGTTTGATTTGAAAGGTTAATCACGTGTTAATTACCCTTTAAAAATCAATAATTCCTTGATGTTCTCCAATGGAATCTGTCATTGTCTTTTCTTTTTTTCTTGTCCATTCCATTGTCGTATTATATATATTATATTGTTTGTCGGGTTATTTTCTTTTCTTGAAGGAGTTTACGTAAAATTTTCCCTGAGTCTTTCTTTTGATGATAAAATATTAAACATTTAAAGGACTTGATTGTAATTTGTGGGACACAAAACGGCTATCTCCAACGGTTAAAAATGAGATTGAAGGCTGTTTTACTTTCTCGAAAGAAATGGGCCAATGCAATGTTCATGATTACTGATTAAAGGTAAATGAAAATGTGTTGATTTATATTAATCTTTTTGACTTGCGAGTCAAAACAAATATTGATTATTGATGGTAATGTCGGTTTCTGATATCTAAAAATGATCCAATTTCTGTTGATCAATGATCATAATTTCCGTGCCAAAATCATGAAATTTTGTAGCAGAAAAAGCATCTTCTCATAATTACTTGTCTATGTGAATGACACCCTCTTTATGCATCCATATGACCTACCTTCTCCATTCTTTAAAAACCAGAGCAAACCCTTTCATGTCCAATTCCAATTATATGCTTCTTGGTTTATTTATATGTATATATTTCTATCAACTGAAAGAAAATTCCAGCTGTAAGCAGGCCCATAAGTAAAAATCAGATTCCTTCACAAAATATTCAAATTATTTATTCCATATAATATATATTCTTTGGGTTCCTTCACTTTCTTTAATCTTCATAATTACAGCCTGCAATCACTCTCTGTATATATATGCATTCTTTAGCAGACTCGATACAGTAATACAGTTTTTTCTCGTGCATAAAAGATGCAAATATATATATATAGTAACAGTAAAGGGCAATTCATGTCTTATCATTTGCACTTTTGAGGTCTTTCGAAAAGAAAATCTACAAAAACTCCTCTGATATACATTACGTTTCGGTCTTTCTGTGAGGTTGGAGGGAGACATTAATTGGTGGATTATTTTCTTAATCACAATCTAAACTTTAATATTAATTTATAAGATAAAGATGTTTTTATTTATGAATTCATATAATTAAGGTGTTTTGACTTTCAATTCTCAGAAAAAATACGAATCGTTTGCATGCAAAAATATTGGAAAATTAAATTTCATATTAAAAAATTAGGAAGCATTTAATTGTATCTTTGCGGATTAATTAAATAAATGATATTTAAATTATGGATAAAAATGTAATCTATTATTTTTTTTAAAAGCTTTTTCATATTAATCAAACACAATTGTTATAATTTTCTTGGAAAAATTGTTATTCTCACTACAAAAAATTAGCTATCAGTGGCAAATCCAATTTTGCGACCAACTAATGATAGTCGGTAAAACACTCGTTGCAAAAGTTTTTGCGACAGATTTTCACATCAGTCGCAAATTTTGCGACAAGAATATCGGTCTTAAAAGGCAATAAATTCGATCGCAAATTGGTAAATAATCGGTCATGCTATTTTCGTCGCAAATCGGTCGCAAAAAAAATAAAAACCTGGACGGAGAAACACGAACAACAGACGGCAGGTGACCCACTGAGGTGAATGGCGGCCAGCAAATGGAGAGGAGGAGAGCAATCGTGCGAGGAAGACGACGGCGAACGACGAGAGGTAGAATGCAGACAAGAGAGGAGTAGGGCAATCGCGTAAGGAAGAGGAAACTGGTATTTGTAATCCTCAAAAATTGCGAATGGTCAAATCCGTCGCAAATCAATCGCAATTTAGCTAATGTGGAAAAAAAAATCAGTCGCAAATCTATCAAATCGGATGCAAATCCTTCACAAAATTTTTAAATATCATAATACACAATTATTTTGCGACCGATAAAATCCATTGCAAAATAATTGATTACTCAACAGTCCCCAATTAGTCCCTAATCCGTCGCAAACTGTTCCCGCTACTTTATCCTGCCAAAGTTTGCGACGGATTAACTTGCAACCGCAAAGTTAGTTGCAAGTCGGTCACAAATTGGTCACAAATTCATCGCAAAGTTTGTAGTTATTTTTTAGTTGCAATTGGTTGCAAAATAGTATCAAATAGTTCGCAAATTTAGCGACAAAAATGTCCATCACAAAATTTAGTCGCAATTTGGTGATTTTTTTATAGTGTCTCATCCAAACAAGATAATTCAACATTCAATATTAACTCTTATGTGAAAGTAATTTTCTTTAAAAATATTTAATTTCAATATCAAACTTCTTGTTGTTGTTGAGAACAAGACGCTATTTTTATCTATTTAATTTTATAGTACCTTTATTTTAAAGGTTACTTATTATATGAATCCAGTTTAGAATTAAATTTATGTACTCCGCTGAAAAAAAAAAATCATGGAGTCAAAGCCATAAAGGCAAAAACAATCGTAAGATGAGATGACTTCATCATCCACTTCGTTGTAACCAACAAGTAGACAGGTAATCTTTTTATCTGAATATATATACGATGACATGTGTATATGTATATGTATATATATAATTTTTTTTAATGATTTAATAAATAAATATAGTAAATAAAATAAAATGAGAAAAGAAAGGGTGAGGTGAGAAACACTGATACGATAGTGTGTAATTCCATTCCATGACATGAGATGATATGAAAACTGTTGATTTGATCCCTGTAGGACGCGGACGATAAGTCCAAAGGGTGGGACCAAAGAAGACAAAAAGGGCCCCACAAACCATTGCATGAATGACACGTGGCATAGGTAACCCCATCCCTGACCCTGAAATTGCAAAGGGTGGATCCCATTATAAGCCATACAGCTCTCACAGTATGATTCTGCAGCTTTTAGCCTTTTGCCCACAAACCCTAATTGGCCCCACCTTTGTACAGCTCCTCTCATTTATTTCTTCTTCTCTCCCTCCCTCTAATACTCATCTCCATCTTTTAATTTCAACAGTTTTTTCTTTCTTTTTTTTTAAAAAAAAAAAAATTATGTAATCTAAAAGTGCAGTCCAGTCCAGTCCAGTACTACTTAGTAGAGAAGAGAAGAGGAGAAAGAAAGAGAAGAACCTTTTTTTTCTTTTTAACCTCTCTGTAGCTCTTTTACACTTTTATATAAACAAAACCAGGGCACTACTGATTTTGGTCTGTGATTGGGTATTGTATAATATTATTCCTTACAGAGAGAGAGAGAGAGAGAAAGAGATGGGGCATCACTCCTGCTGTAACAAACAGAAAGTGAAGAGAGGACTGTGGTCACCAGAGGAAGATGAGAAACTCATCAACTACATTTCAACCTATGGCCATGGCTGCTGGAGTTCTGTTCCTAAACTTGCTGGTATGATATGTTTTTTTCTTTTCTTTTCTATTTATTTCTGTCTGACACACAGAGACATGCACAGATACACATACACTAGTCATTTGTTGATTATTATTTTATATCTTTAATATTTATATAGGTCAACCATCATTTTCTGGATCCATCATCACCCTTCTATATTTTTTATTTATTAATTCTATATTTTTTATAATTTAATTTCTTGTATCCTTTGGAACCAAATCGTGTGTGTGTCTATATATAAATAAATAAATAAAATTCCAAGTGTTTTTTTTATTTTTGGAGGTTCAAATTCCATGGTGTACTTGATTGATTTTTCTTTCTTTAATTCTCCTTCTTCTCTCTCCTTCTCCTCCTCCTCCTCCTCCTCCTCCTCCTTCTACTTCCTTTGGCTTTTTCTTTGATATTGCAGGGTTACAGAGATGTGGAAAAAGCTGCAGATTAAGATGGATAAATTATCTAAGACCTGACTTAAAACGTGGAAGCTTCTCTCCTCAAGAAGCAGCCCTCATTGTTGAACTCCATAGCATTCTTGGAAATAGGTATAATTTTTATATAAATAATAAAAAAATATTTGCTTTAATTTATAACCAACCAATCAACTTTGGCTTAGTAGTCTAAAATCTAAATTATGAGCTTGTTACAAAGTTGAAACCTCTGCCAAAATCTAGTTAACAAATCTTAAAGTGTATATATATATATATATATATTTTTGCAAAAATAAATCATATGAACACAGTTTCTTTTCTTGAACAGATGGGCACAAATAGCTAAGCATCTACCAGGAAGAACAGATAATGAAGTGAAGAATTTTTGGAATTCAAGTATAAAGAAGAGGCTAATATCTCATGATGTTCCCGCTTTAGCTGCATTTACTGATGTTCATAACCCTAATGGTTCAGAGGAAGCTTTCTTTTCTCTGAGTGCAAACCCTAATCTCATCTTGAGTGCTCAACAGGACCAGCTATACCTTCCTTCCCCAAGTTCAATGCTACAAAGTTGTGGTCAATTGGGAGATTACAAATTTAACCAACCCAATAGTAGTAGCAGTTATACTAATTTTGAATTATCTCATTTGGCACCTTCAATAATCTCACCACCACCACAAAATAATAATAGTGATTCTTCATCTTCTTTTGATCCAATGTGGGCATTCCCTTATTTACCTCAACACCTTGACCCAAATCATCAAGAAGATCAAATTCTGAACAATGGAGTTGGGCCACATTATGTTGATCATCATCAAGATCAAGATCAGAAGGTTGCTAATGATCATCAAAGTATTAGTGCACTAATGGGTTATCATGAGGCTCAAGCTTGTATGATGCCAATGATGCCAAAACTATGTGAGATAATCGAAGGAATGAGCAGTAATATTTGCTGCAATATTATTCCATCATCAGCATCATCATCCGGTTCACAAGAAGTAGTAGTATCTGACCCACTTGTTGCAAGACTTCCATGTTTTCAATTAGGGTCTTATCCACATGACCCGCACGTGCCAAGCAATCAGATGGAGTATATTGATGCAATCATGTCATCATTGCCATCATCTTCATCATCAGCATTTTCAAGTGGTCAATTTGGTGCAAACCCTAATAATAATAATAATAATAATAATAATAATAATAACAACAACAATAATAATTTTCCTTCAAGCTGCTGTTGGGATGCCTAGCTATGGGGTGGGATTCCTTTTAGGTGTTTGTGTATGGATTCATTTGATACATGAAGTGCATTTATTTCCCGATATATGCATAAGATGGTGAGTGCAACTCTTTATGGGAAAACCTAAATGTTACTAGTTCAGGCTCTTCAGTGAGTAATGCTGCCTGAGGTTTCATAAATATATGTGTAGGCTCTTTTGACATTTTTCTCACCTAAAATATTTCCATCTCAATAAATCCTCTTATGGTGAAGTACCCTATAGTTGCATATATATACATTTATCTTATTTCTAGAGCCAAGAGCTCTCTCTCTCTCTCTCTCTCTCTTATTTAATATTTATCTCTTTTTTTTTTTTCAGGAAAATAGTATTATTTTATTTGATTTTGTTGCTTAGGAGAGAGGTTAACTAATTCTTGAATGTATGATGATGTGTGGTTAAACTGTTTTAAGGGTACATAGATAGTGAAGGGAGGTGTTTTCTTGTATGACTTTTATGATTAGTTTATTGTCGTGCAATTTTGTAAGTATTGGAGATGATATAAAAGTTAAAAAATCAATTTTACATTACAAGTAAAGTAAATGAAAGAATTTCAAAAACTGCAAAAAAACAAGAAAGTTGCAACTCTAATCAATTTACAATAATAATAATAAAGACTTGATAGAAGAAAGGCTTGTGCTAACTACTAGTACTTGTCATTGTTTGGTTACATCACTACCTTTCTTTCTCCACAACGTAACTCATACATAGCCCAAAAATAGATAGATGTACTACGAAGGCTTATCTTTTGTGACTTTGTCAAACAAACACCTTCTTCAGTTATTCTTTATTCTCAAGCTGTCTTAATTTTCCTCGTACTCTAACGCAGCTAGCAACAATGAATATCTTCATTTCACATATAAATGCACGACATAAATGGTATGTATGTATACATAATGTAATTTAAACTCATCATCCATCTTCAGAATCTCCATCAACATATCTAAACTAACTTTCTAGAGAGATTTTTATGTATATATACATGCACATTGTTCATGGCTCATCGATGATAAATTGCAGCCCTGCAGGATTATCCATTGAAATTGGAATAAAGTTATTTCAGTTTTTGTCTTCCAATGATGAGATAGTTATAGGACGAGCCTATAAGTGCAAGTAATATAATTTCCTCGTACAACTCATAACGTTTGCATTATTGAACAGCAGCGGGTGCACAAAGATACTCCCAACAGTCCCTAATACACAAAACAGGAGACACAGATTTTCATACTAGAATAAAAGGTGATTTGATTAGTAGGAAACACCACAAGATAATGTAGAAGAAGAGTACTGCTTGCTTGTGCTATGGGAGGCAAATACCAGGCATGACTAAAGGTTGCCCATATACTATTTTATTTCACAAATGCCGGCATGTTTTTTATCCAACAATATCATATACGTTTAAGTGGGCCATTCAACGCACGATTTGTGACCCTCTGTTCCTTTACAGAGGGTACCTTGTTTACAAAGTATGCAATTATTGTCAAAGTTCAACTCTGCTTTCAATCATTAACACTATCATTCTGTGTATATACAGACTCTTCCTACCTTTTCTCAGACAATCAAACAAATGAGATTATCCACCGTTGATTATTCAATTAAATAATTATAAATTTTTTCTATCATACAAGTCAATAAATGGGACTAAAAAAAAAACAATATCAAGTTAAACCAACAATGTAACAAGCTCACCAAATTGTTCATCACTGTATTCTATAGTGACTCCAAAATTGCAAAGCAGCATAACAGATGCTTTACCAAGTACCGACAAGTGACAAGAGTATCTTCTCACAAGTTGATCGAACTATAATATATGAATCACAAACTAGAAAGCAAAATTGAGTATCTCTATATTGTTTGCATATGCTTAGCAACTGGAACTTTATTAACCCAGCAGAGTACAGTACCATCGTTAGAGGTCATTCTCCCTTCCAAAGACACCACTAATATGAACAACCGTATCCACAAATACAAACCAAAACAGAGGTTATAATTTAAGAAAACAAGCCTTTTTGCTACTACTATCAAGGAACATTTATGTTCATCACATTCTTAGTTTCAACAACAAACTTGTACAAATATTTATATAGAGGAATAATCATAACGTAAACAAATGAAAGACTGAAACTAAACTTTGCATTGTAGTCCTAAAGGAATTAAGGGTAGACTGAACCACCAAAAGGAGCAAACGTCTTTTCTAATTTGCTTAGTCATACCATGAAAAAAGGGCAGCTTCTAATTGCAGAAATTTTTATTCCAACAATTCATCAATTGAGATGCCTAAGCAGTGATCCTTGACCGACCTTTTGCTATTCTTCGAGCAATAACTCTCCTGCCACCCTTGGTTGCCTTGCTGTTCACATACCAAATTGCATCAATCACACAAGTGAACGAATTTCAGCAAGTTCACACGCATATAGGTAAATGTACCCCTGTGAGTTAGATGTGTGTAAAAGGAAAAGACAAAAGACCATTCAGAAAAGGCACAAGGCAGATCTGTGGCTGATGGGCATGAAAGGGCCAAATGATGGCTTGAAATCACTAAACACAAGCATTACCAATGCACATTCTAATGAAAGAAGAGTATTTTATGCATCAGGGAATTTAACTTCGCCTCACAAGATACACAATTAAAAGCTACCTATTCCAATATTCTCATGCAAATTTTGTACTTGCACCAAAAGTCATGATGTCTTTATCTGAAATTACAAATATTAACAATCAACCTAAGCCCTTTTCCTCATGGAAAATCAAGATTCAAGAGTCCAGTTGTGGGAAGGAAGTGAGAGATACCGTGCAAAGAAACCATGATTCCTTTTACGCCTAAGGATGCTAGGTTGGAATGTCCTCTTAATCAAGAGCATTGGCTCACTTGATGAATCACCTGAAGAAGATCAGAGCAGTTATGCATTAGCTGAAAAGCAAAAGCAAACAATGTGATTACTTGATCATTGACCAATCCCAGCATCCTAAAACTTTTAGCCTGAAGTTGCTAACTTACCCAAAATTACATTTCATAGAACCAATTTTGCATACCAAATTGCTAACATTGATAGACAAGACAAAAAGTACCTTCGGGCAAGAAGAAACCGAGAGAAGGCAGACCACAGGGATGCAAACACCCTTCATCGGAAAGTCTGTTTATAGAATGGGCGTCATTTTGAGGGAAATTGAGAGAAATTTGGGATTTGGAGAGAGAAGGGAATAGCTGAGGAGTAATTTCGAAGCCGTGAGATGCAACTTGACGAGTTGTGTTAGGGTTCTGATGCAGAACAGGATTCGATAGGAAGATGCGGTTCATCAGTGAAGCTCCGGTTCGAATTAGGTTTTTGGTCGCCATTGTTTCGGAAAAAAATTATCCTTTTTCCTCAAAACTAAACCCTAGCGAAGACGGTGCTCCGGTTGTTAGTTTGAAGAGACGGAGAGAGCGCAAGAACGGAGGTTCGGTGTCATATAGAGCCCATTATCATCCACCGGGAGCCCAAAGTAGCAAATTCAGCCCATTATTATTAGTTACTGGACCTCCATGTCCTCGCCGCCATTTTTCCTGAGAAAGAGATAATTTGTCATTCATAATTATACTCGTTCCTAAAATTTTATATTTATTAAGAAAATTATTAAAATTATCTGAGTTTCGTTAAATTATTAAATTAATTAATTACATTATTAATTTAATATATTTAAACACCAAAATGTTGAAGAATTGAAACAATAATTATTGATCATATGTAAAGAATAAATATAGAAAAAAAATACTAATCCTTGAAATAATAAGTGATAAGTATATTTAATTTTGTATATCAAAACATAGTTTAATGATAAGTAACAAAAAAGAAATTACTTTTGAACTTGGTACTTTAGGAACGAAGAGAGTAGCATTATACTGTGAATTGCCTCGGAAATAATAAAACCACACGTGGAATCTAATGCTTTATATGATGGGCTTGGACCGATTGGGCTTAATCGCTCCAATGCCCTATTTGTATACAAGCCTATGGGCCCATCCTATATTATGGCCGTTTTCGGTATTGTCTCGTCATTATAATCAATTTATTTAGGAGAATGAGCCCAACAAATTTCCACATTCAATCTCATAATAGGTTGCAAAGTAAATTAATCATTTGGGGGATTCAGTCTCTCAATTAGTGCAGCTATGAATAAATCATGAGTCACATACATGTTAAGAAATAAATACAAGATACAATTCCCAAAAGAAAAAACAGTTAGAGAAAAAGGCAAGGTCGATCAAATAGGACCTGACCATTTTTAAATTACATTTTATGTGTAGGCAAGGCAACTACTAAATACAAACCCAACTCCACCAAAAATATTTGGGAAAAATAAATTAAGGGTAAAATTTTAAGAAAGCAAAAGCAAAAGCAAAAATCACAAATCGATTAATAACACAACAGGAAATGTATACAAAATCGCTGGTTCTCTCCGTCCATGTGGTTTATTGGTCCTCTTTAAGTGCAGCAGATATCCAATCTGCAGCTGCTATATGAGTTTCTGGCTCGATATGTGGCAAAAGCGATAATGGAGTTACAGACACCTAGATTTCAAAATTAAAAAAAAAAAATGATACCTTGGTGGGTTCAAACATGGATATGAAATGCTTTACCATCAAAAGCACAGAATTTTAACTTACAAATCCATTTTCAAGCGCCCTGAAATCCAGATCTTCATTTGTATCTGCCTGTTCTTTGTCCTGAAACTGAAGTTATAGCAATGTTAACTTAGTTCATCAATATTTAACAGCCCAATGGAAAGGAGCAGAGAACGGGAGGTCAATCAGCATATAAGAACTAAACATATGAAGATGACAAAATAGAATATTGAGAAAATTTGTATGTTGTACCACAAAACATTTCAGTCCTCAAAAAGTAATTGCAGAGGTGTCGAAAACAAGTTTTTTGTACTTCCATGTCAACTACACAATTTAATACATCTTGACTACAAAAATAATAATAACAATAACAGCTAGTTAATTCCGTGACTAATAACTGATGTGAACATTCTTGATACAGTCCAAAGGCCACTTAAGTCTGTTTTTCTGAAAATAATACTAGTGCAGGAATTTTCTTTACCTCTAGACGAAAATACTTTTTCACTCGACCAGCATCAGATTTCCCAGAAGCCCCAACTGACTCAATCTCCACCACACTCTTCTTTTGCGTGGTCAAACGGCGGGCTGCTCCCTGAGAAAATCAAAAGAAACAATTCCATCAATGGAGAGAGAGATATGCAAGAATTGTCCTTTCCAAAAGAAATTAAAAAGCGCAAGCTACTCACAGCAGCAGAGGCATCTCGGCCAAGCTGAGCAAGCTGGATGCCAAGACTCTGTTGATTAGACATGAACCCAGCATTAGGATGCCGGTTAGCTGAAACAGCTAGCCAGCTAAGCGAGGATCTCCACATGCTTTGCTTAGTCAATTTGAAACCCTTTCAGTTAAAAACATATGTCAGAAAGGGTGAGCATATAAGAGTATTAGCTGAAAGTTATGAACTGAAAGAATGAAAGAAACAACATTTCATGCATGTGGCACAGCACAAAGAGAACAACAGAACAGCTAAATTAGAACTCAGATAAAAAAGGCATCATTCTCTTTTATTGAAGACATCCCTTGCATACGACAGAAAATGTGCTGTACACACAAAGTGAAAAATTATCACCAATCATGGGGTAAAGCATCATGCTATTTTATCATGTCAGACAAAAGGCCAGAACTTCTTCTCAGAAATATGCATGAGTGTTCCTCTCAGTATCACCAAAACAAGAACAAATGGAAAATTAAAAATAGAAGGAGCAGGAAGATGAGAGGAAGAGGGGCAAACCAGCAGAGAGATAAAGAGAGTAAACTAATAAGAGCTTATTAATCAAGAAAGTCTGTCTGTAGGGCAGAGGATGTTGACTAATGACAATATATGAAGACATTGATTGTATTGAAACTGGAACAAAAATAAAACTCAAAGAACATTTACAATAGAGCTCAATAATATTTAAACTCTGTACAAGTTGCATTATAATTTAGTAACAGAATAGCCTAAAGACCCCTAAGATATACACATGTGCAAAACTATTTGTATGTAAATGCATAATCCTCCATCTATGATATAGATTGACTTAGTCTTGCAATATAAGCCTGCAATCAACTACGCAAGAGACAGCCAATTGCTGCCCAAATAACAAGGATCAGTGTTGATCAGAGCAGAATTACTGTGCAAAATTTTATCAAAAGATAGTTAAAAGTGCACCAATTTTTCTACTATTAATCTCAGGAATAACAGAGTTCAGACTTTTCATGCATATTCAGCAATATCTGAATGTTGCACTTCCAGGCTCCACTATTTCCTTTCATCTATCATTAAGTCCAAAAGTCATTCCAATTGAATAGCAGATAAACCTTCCAACCCAATGGTCAAACCTTACTTTATGCCAATTAGTCCTGATCATATCAACATATTTGACAAGATATACCTGTATGGGCTTTGGAAATTGAAGGTGTCATATACAAGCCTTTAAAAAGGCACATCTCAACATGTTGTTATCCAAATCAGAAACAACATACTTTCTCTGTGTTACTACAGTGTATTTTATCAACACGTAAAAGCATTTTACTGAATATAAACATCTCCTAGGACACAACTTCGTATTAGAGGATGAAGTCCATAACTTGCATTTATACTTTAAGGAAATGATGCTATAAACTGGATATCAATAACAGTTTTCTAAATACAGGAGAAGTTCTTTTTTTTTCTTTTTCAAAGACACTGCTTACACACTCCCTCCAAGAACCTTAATTAATTGCATATTAAGTAGTAGCCCAACTCAACTAAAGCTTAATCCCAAAGGAGTTACATTTGGGTATATTAATCCTCCATTCCACTCAGTTTAGAACTACACTTTTTGAAAGATTGATTTGTTACTAAATCCTTTCTCACTACTTCTGCCCACTTAATCTTCTTGTAGATAAGTGGATCCAGTTTGTACTGACAAAATATTTATGAACAGATAACTTCATGAATTACTGCCAATACTTGGTATGACAATGATCTAAAAGTCAGGAAGCATATTATTAACAGATTACAAGCCTTGTTAAATTCTCAGCAAAAAGTATATATAAAAAAGGCTCACCTTATTTTTAGTTGGACATGTAGGGATTTCAATATGAAGAGAACAACTCTTTGGAAAACTCTCCTTCTCAATGTCTCTGATAGCAGCATTGATCAATGGCAGACATACAGCAGCTGCATCTTTAAAATCACTTTCCTGGCTTTCATCCTTCTTCCTATAATCAATTAAAATTCTAAGAAATTGCTTATAGACAATATGGAGAAAAGAGGCACTAAGTCAACATCGTTAACTCACCAGTTCAGCGATATTGACAGAGAAGGGACACCACAAATTAATGCCTCTCGAGCTCCAGCAACAACACCAGAGTAAAACCTGGTGGATTTTTGAGAAACAAATCAACATTGAGCCTCTAACAAAGGTTAGAATTAAATGGAACTGTTAGGAGAAAAAGAAAAGGACAAAATCCATATGAAAGATGTATTGATAATACTATCTGTTACAACTAAGACAGTCATGCTCAGTTAAGCAAATTTAACCATTAGAATATGTAGAGGCATAGACCTTCACTGACATACTATTGGAGAGTCAAACAACATAATATGTAATGGCAAACAAAGCTCTTCAGATTGCTTACATGTGATGACCACAGCTTGATCCCCGGTTGATTCCACTAATCACCTGAAAATTAAATCAATATAAATTCTCAAAAAATTATTAATTGCAAAAGCTATCTGTAATCTGATGCACAATATATTAAAGCTAACCAGCAAAGGCTTTGACCAAGAAAACAGTGCTCCAGACAATGCTAATGAAACACAGTCCACAGGAGTCCCTGTGTGACAAAAGCCATCACCAAATCTTATTGTTATAAGCGATTGAAAGTAAAAGGTAGACAGTCTGGCATTTTCAAGCTAAGAAATTACATGTTCTCATTTCCATATTATTTCATTAAAGTTCTAGCCCTTGAAGCACAGGTAAATTGGAAACTCAAAAACCACATCACTGTGGCGAAAGTTGAAACCATAAAATGAAATCAAGAAAACATCTCAAATTACTAGATGTTGTACATGTTCAACAACTTCATGATTAATTTTAGTATGTTAATTAAATAATATTAGCAAAAATATTGGGCAAAAGAATATTAGAGTAAAATGAAAAAGCAGCCTACCCGAAACTTCATAAGCTGTGGCACCATTGATTTCAGCAGAAGTCACAGCAATTGTTTCTCGCAAAGTAACAGAATGACCAGATACTGATTTGTCCCTAAACCAACATATTCAAGAACTAAAGAAATCACAAGATGTTACCAAATTTTCAATACCTGTGCTGGAAAAGAGAAAAGGCAGACAAAAAATCTAATTCAAAAACAGAAAACAAATGCAAAAAATACAAGAGCAAAAGAACATGAAGCGAAAAGAGTGTGGAAATATATTCTAAACCATTATTAACAGTGAAGGGAAAAGAATATGAAACAGATTGAAAAAATAAAGGCATCCCACCTAAGCAATAAAATATTAAAAAATAATCATCAAAAATTAGAGAAACCCACATACCCAGATAAGATAATTAACAAAAGACAGCAATAAATAAATAAATAAACAAATAAGCAACGGAAAACCCACGATTGAGGCGCCAAAACATTGACATTGTATAGGCCTTGACGAACCAGAGCTTCAACAAGAAAGACAAGGCCAGGCGAGTCAATCCCATCTCCATTGGTAACCAAAACAACAGGCTTAGAATTATCTTCAGTCTCCGTAGTATTTTCAACAGAAGTAGAAGTAGAGGGTTCTGTTGATTTATCGTTATTATCATTTGATTGGTCACCTTCATCACCCTTTCTGCTTGACAACACTTCCTGAAGATTGGAAACCAACCCAGGAGGCAAGAAGTTGGGCCTGACAGAAGTCATTGTCAAAGATTAAAGATTTCGAGAAATGCAGAGAGATGGATAAAATTATTGAGTAGAAGAATCAAAACCCTAGAGAGAGGAGAGGAAAAAAAAAGGGAGGGTAATGAAGAGATGATGAAAATGGAAAAAGGGAAATAGATAGATGGATGGATAGACCGGGTCTAACGGAGTTACTTGATTGCGGAAGAAAGTAAGTTTCTAGAGAGAGAGAGAGAGAGAGAGAGAGATTAGAGAAGAAGAGAATGGTTGTTGCTTGTTACAACATGGCATGATTAGAGGTGGAAGAAATAGAGTGCTTTTTGGTCTTTGAAAGAAAGAGGGAAAAACAAAATTAAGATGGCTAACAATTTTTTAGGCTACTAATTAACTAATTAATTTAAATTTCAGTTTATTGTTGACTTTACTTTACAACTATAAATAGTTGTTTGGATTTTAGATTTTGATTTTATAGTAATGATAATAATAATAATATGTTCTTAAATAATAAAGAAAAGTTAATTTGGTGCCAATCTATGAGTATGGTGTCATTAGTCATTAGACTATTGAAACTGCCATGATCCCCTCCATTAATGATGTGCTTCCACGTCACACCTTTATGTGTCATGTCTTTGAATTTTTCTTTTCATCGAAATTCAATATTTAAATTTTTTTAATAAATTTTTTTTATAAAAAAATACACTATCCATTCTCAAAACCCTTGAAATTTAAATAATTCGCTTAAAATACCTTGATCCATCCGTTTTGTATTAATTACATCTCATTTTGACCTTAATCTTGAACATCCTAATTTGAAAAGCCAGTAATAATTGTACCCTAATTTAAAATCATGGTCTAAAAAAATGTTAACTAACCAATTTATCAATCCTAATTCAAAACCGGTGCCGTTTTAAAGAAAGGGAAAAACAAAAAACCAAACCTTCAAACATTGTCTTCACCCAACCAAACCAATCTATTAACCCTAATTTAAAAATGGTGCCGTTTTAATATTTGAATTTTGCTTTAATCTTAAATTTTGAAATTAGAAACTTTGAATTGTTCAAAATATTGTTATGATGTAGATGTTGAAATTAGTAATTAAGAGAAAAAAAAATTAAAAATATATTTCAACTTCTCTAGTTTTCATAACATCAGCATTCCTACCTCAAACTAATCTATTATGATACTAATGAATTAGTTGGGGGATTGGAACAAGGAGGATGAATTATTTATTAAGCAATAAATGTATATTAAATCAAGAAGATTTATTTTTGAAATGGGTTATAAATTTAGTTGGTTGATATTAAAAACTATGATGGACCAAAAAAAAAAAAAAAATCATAGCAAGTTACTTAAAATTTTCTTTTTTTTTTGTTTGATATTTTTCATTTTTTTACTAAAAAGGAAAAAAATATGAAAAATAAAAAATAAAAATAAGAAAATTAATGTCTTTGTCTTTACATCATACTATGCTTAATGTCATAATATTTTATGATTTGGATAACACATGAATTATGTCTTTATTGTTTTTGTCTGCACATGCTATCTATGATATTAATAATTGGTAAATTTTATTTTATGACTTGTTAATTGGATAAGCAGTTAACAAGAAATGGACCTAATCAAAGAAAATCAACTCAGGATAATGATATCTAGGCTTATCAGGTGACCTGATATATATTTTTTTTTTTCTTTTTTTTAATGTGCGAAACTAATCTTATTTTAATGTTGGTGACCGTCTCTCCCCGGCGGATGGTGGGGTGCTAGGAGTGAACCCACCCTCCATCACACTGAAATTTCTGTTTCTTAATTTGAAAAATTTCCATTGATTTTATAAAAATTATCCGTTAAATTCAATGGTTTAGTTGCTAGTTAGTGATCAAATCAGGTGAATTGAATTAATTATTACATGAAAGCTGGCTATATGCATTTATGCAATATTTTAATGATGATAAAGATTTGAAGTTTGTGTTCAATTAGTACAAAGAAAGAAGGTGTGGATGTCACGTCAATGCCCAAAATTGAAATGCAGCTAATATAGGATTCAAGTCGTGCCTATTGTGATTATTATCCATCTTTCTTGATTACATCACTAACCACCTTTAATCTTCAATAATTAAACTTAGACAAAAGTTTGGATTCTCCCAACTGGGGCCTCTCTTACTATTCATTGCATGATTTTTCTGACTATCTCACGAATTTTTCAATTGAGGAGTTTCCGTGTATTTTGTTAAAATAATTTACAGAAAAATATTTTTTATTATTTAAAATATTAAAAAAAGAGTGAAAGAAAATAAATTGTTAGATCAATAGAAAATAAGTTATCAATTAAGAAAAATGACTTACCCTTATTTATAAAGGAAAATATTTTTGTAACTTATTTCTTAATTCAAAACTAGTCTTTTTAATCTACCAAAGAACACTCCACGTGTTAAAGAGGTGTAATTGCAGCTGCAAGGATCAAACAACTACAGAATGATCCAATTTCAACATTTCACCCCCAACCCTCAAACCCGAGTGTATGCATATTTGTATCTTTGGTTAGTTATAAACAAGCTGACCATAGATGCCCGCGGTCAAGCATAGAATAGATTTGCAGAGGATCATAACATGCCAACATTGTATAACTAGTGAATACCAGATTTGAAAAAAGAGACTAATTTTTTTTTTTTTTTTTTTTTTTTTGGCATCCAAATTTCGATTACTTCCTGAATAAACCAATAATTATAATCCTAGAGTACAAGCACTGCAAAATCCAACACTATACTGTAATTTTAGCCTTTTCACATTATAAAAACCATTCTATAACCAAGTAAACCTCATACAGTTAGCAAACATTTGCAACAACAGAATATGCAGCAGCTCTTTCATAATAAATACTCCCTTCACTTTTGGTAAGGATGGTACCTGGTTGTAACAGCACCACTGCCATTCTCACTGCTTCCATAGCCCTTACTACTGCCATGGCTACCGTTAACAGCACCGCCACTTCCATATCCCTTACCATTGCCAAAACTACTACCGTCATTGCTTCTTCCATATCCCCTACCACTACCATATCCCGCAGAGGCACCATATCCACTCGGAGCACCATAACCATTGCCTCCGTATCCACCATTGGCAAACATCATGGGCCCACCAAACCCAAATCCATAACCATATGCACTGTAGCCACCATAAAAACCATTACTGCTTCCATAGCCACCGTAACCACCATAACCATTGTAGTTACCATATCCGCCATACCCACCATATCCTCTGGACATTTTTCCACCATACATTGCCCCTGAATTATGGCCAGCACCATATCCACCTGCACCATCGCTGAATCCAGTATGGGGCTTCACAGCAGAGCCATAGTCACCGCCAGCTCTTTTTGGCACAGCCTTCTTAATTTCCACCTGGATATTATATATGAAAAGACCTCAAGTTGTAATTATTTCATTTCAAAAACAGATAGAAAATCAACATCAATACCGATTTTATCAAGAATCATGGTTTACCTGTTTACCTCCTAGTTCATGCGTCTTGCCTTCTGAAAATATCTGTTCAACAGAATCTTCAGTCTCAAAAGTGACGAATCCAAAGCCCCTAGAACGCCCAGTTTTATGATCCAACATAATTTGGTGCTCAATAATGTTGCCATAAACAGAAAAGTAATCCCTTAAATCGTCTGTAAACAAAGGCCAGATGGATTAAAAAGCACACTAAGGAAATGATAAAATTTAAGACAGAGTAACAATGCTACCTTCAGAAAGAGCTGGTGGTATTCCACCAACAAAAATTTTCTTGGCTCTTACAACCCCTTTAACCTCCATATCCTCTCTTGGAACTGTCCTCTTCACTTCAACCTGAGATAAGAATGCACCAGAATATAAAAATTTTTGAAGGGCAAATAGAAAAAAAAAAGAAAAAAGAAAGAGAAAAAGAAACAGAGTAAACAAAAATTGAAGGGAACTTCAGTGATGTGTCATCAAGGAACAAGAACATTACTGCTCTGCCATCTATGACATGGCTTTCCTCCAAAACCCTATCAGCAGCTGCTGGGTCAGCAAATGTCACAAATCCAAACCCTCTTGGTCTTCCAGAATGTCTATCCGTCATTATTACAGAGTCAGTGATTTCTCCATACTTGCTGAAGTAATTAGTGAATGTCTCTGAACCAAATCAACACAGATTTTTATAGTAAAAGAAGAGCTGATACTCTATCCAAAGAATATACATATTTATAGTGCATCTGGATATTAAGATACAGCAGGTGGAATAGATAGAACCCACTTCACTAATCATTATTAGGAATCAACATGGGACGTTTTATGCATGTCCATGTTTGTAACTGTATGTACTCCAGCAAGCAAATAAGAAAGAAAAATACCAGTCAATGTAAACTTTTCCACCAAAAGGCAAATGACACAAAAGTGGGTACGTGCATATATTCATGTAGCATTGAATCAGCATTGAAAAGTTTAACCTTAACCTCCATTACTCATGTGAATTTCATATACATAACACACAGGGTTTGGCATGTTTCTTGAATATAACATTGCCATACAATTAAGCAAGACAAGTCCCCCACCACAGTACCAATATCTATGTTTTTCAAATTCCAGAAAAAAAAATACTAGAACAATGGTTCAAACCCTGTTAATAGGGTGAGCAATATTCATTCCTAACTGAATAGCCGTACCAAACCTATGCTTTCAGTTCGGCTATGGTCAGTCTTCAGTATATCAGTTTCGGTTGAATTAGTATTCAAAGAAAACAGGTTATAGCTGAATTGAAAAACAGAAGCATTTTGATTATTATCAAAAAGTTGCGTTTGGTCAATAGAAAATACCGTAATGAATTCAAAAAGGCATCTAAAACCCAAATGGATCAAATCCCTAATCCTTCGTTTCTTTTACCCCCAAACAATCTCTCATCTATCTATCTCTCCTAAATCGGTAGATCTGCCGCTGCTCCACTCCTCTCCTATCGCAGTCACACCCCAGTCCCAACCCGCATCAAGTGAACAACAAACTCTCTATCAACAGCTAGACGATCTCCTGCATTCACGTTGTCCAAGGTTTGTTTTAATTCCGCTTCGTAAAGAAATATATTTTTTTTCAATTTCTGTTTTACCTTTGAGTTCTTCTTTTGTTGCTTGTTATATTTTAATAATTTGTATGTCTCGAAGCAGCTTTGAGCATTCTTCTCTTTCAATTTGTTTCCTTTTTAATTTTTATGTAACAAACAGAAAGATTTTGCTTTATTGGTTTCCTTTTTCGACTTTTTTTCTTAGAAAGAAATATAAATGGAATCTGTCATTCAATTTTTTTCCCATTTTGAGTTTTTTGAGTTTCTGATAGTGCTACTCGTTGCATGTTCTATTATTATTAATCAAAAATCAAACAGTTAAAAATGACATCACCGTTTACGTTTGTTCAATGAGCTGTTAGGCAGTTGATACTATTTTCGAGCTCATGTATGTCTTCTCCACTTCTCTCTAGAGAAAATGTACTACTTTTATATGACATGATCAGATGCAGATGATATTAGTTTTATTCATATTTACAGCCAAGAATTTGGATTATGATTATCTTTCAAGCATTTGGTCTAAAATTAGGTTAATTAAAGAGGGTTACAATATCAAGCTAAGTCGATCTGCTGTACCATAAAATTATAGCAAACAGGGAATATGTATAAACATATAGAATTCACAGTTGAAACAAAATCACATGGCTATATATGTGTTAGGGAGGGAGACAGAAGAGTGGCAATATGGTAGCATAGATAAGTGAATATCTTTTATTTTGAGAAATGTAACACTTTTAAAATAGTCTCCATGAGGGGCTTATTGGTGATTTCACTGGGCTATTGCTAACGGTGTAGTTGTGTTTAGCCAAGATATCTTTAGGAATTTACATCCTTGAGGATTTTAAACCAGCATTATCAAGTTCTGTTGCTACTCTTATCATTTGTGTTGCTATAATCATTAGTTGTTTATGAATTGCTATTGTTATTCTATGAATCTTCAAAGAATTCTGCTGCTTTATATCTCATTTGCAATAATTCAGTTCCGTTACTCGTTTTTCAGTTATTCAGTTAAGTAAATTTCAAAATTTCAGTTATTAAATGCGGTTCAGTTTTGCATTAATAAAAACCAAATACTTAGGTTTGGTAGAGTTTCTACGCATCTACCATTCAGTCACTTCAGTTTGGGTGGTTCGCTTCAATTCAGTCCGGTCAATCCAAATGATCACCCTATCTATGAAGGAAGGTGACTAGCACTCCTTTCCAAAATAGGTTAATTAAAATAAGTACGTATTTGAACTACAATACCAACATATCTATACTAATCTTATTACCTTCCCGCCACCTAAGAAGAAAATATCCAATGCAAAAATTATCTATTAATTATTATCTACAATGCAATTAAATAGCTAAAAACAGAATGATTAAATCAAAACAGAAGGTATTAAATCAATGATTAAAAGCCTAGAGTCTCTTGAATGACAAAATATATCCCACCATAAAACAAACAAATTGACTGGAATACTTAAACTATACTTGAGAGTATGTTATCCAATTTTTATTTTAACTAAACACATAAAAAACATATGCACATCAACTATTACAATGCGAACACAGTCAGTTCACTATATTTCAAGAACTACACATTCAAATCATGAAACTAAAAAAGAGGTTCAAAAGAAATTTTAGCCGTACCTTCAGAAGTTTCCCAGGAGACACCACCAACAAAGAGTTTTCTACCAACAAGAATAAGAAGAAAATCACGCTCAATTTTTTTGGGCTGCGAGACCCTAAAAAAACCCTAAACAATAAACCTATATAAACTAACCCTGCAGAAGAAGAAGAAGAGGAGGTCGAATCACGATTGTGATGATTTAGGGATTGCTTTCTCCCGTTTCCTGCACCGCCACCCATGTGATGATGTTGCTGTTGCGTATTGTCGTCATAATAGTCATCATCATCTTCTTCGCCATTAAAGGCTACTATGTTGCCTTCAAACTGAGTGCGGTGTTGACCATAATCATAATCCATTGAATGATTCTCTGTTTGGCCTAGCTTTCAAATAACCTATCAGAAAAACAAGAAAAACAAAAGAAACCTGAAACGAACGATATGACTGACCAACCCTGATTGCTTAGCGGACTTTGAAGTGAAGTCCTATACAGGGATAAAATCGTGAAATTAAATTCGACCAGATTTACGAATCTCACAGTTTAGGGTTTTGTGAGAGGGAAAGGAGGAGGGTTTTCGGTTTTGATTTCAATGTTGCCCAGCCTAACAAAATGCCAACTCTATGATCTTCTACGGGGCAGTGTCGTACAAAATTAGTAAAAATAGTTCAGTTTCAGTAAAATAATAAATGGTAAACGTTGGGTAAATTTATTAGACAAAATTGGATAAATGGTTAAAATATAAAAAAATCATAATTTTTTATTTACTCTTTTATTAAAGTCATAATTTTCTAATTTAGTGTTCTACTGAAAATGATGCTGTTTTAAATTTTTTTTTCAAAACAAAAAAACAACATTTATATGGTAAATAAATCAATCAATTCGTTATATGTAAACAGTAAAAATTCATTGGTAAAATATATAAATTAGTCGGTAAATAATTAATATTCAATCAATAAATCGATTAATGTAAATTCAATAAACGATTCACCGAATCGACTATGTCTTCACCCGACATTATAAAATTTTTAATTATTATTATTAATGAAAGTATCGAACTGAGTCTTTATACTTTTTGAAAAATACATCATTTGAAAGGCGATTGATATGAATGTCAATCAATTTGACCAAATCTAATTCTAAATACGAAGTCATGAATAAAGCAGCCTTAGCATTTGAACAAAAAGTACTTATGCATCCGTTGGACATGCATTGTTATGAGCCCCTTGAGATAAATGGACATACGGACAGTAGCATATTTGATCCGAGATAAGGCGATGAAAATAAAATGAGAAGAGAAAAGCAAATATAACTGCCGCTTGCATTGTCATGAGTCTTTTGAGATAGGTAGACAAAACGGACAACATCATATTTGTTTCAAGACAAAGCACTAAGAATACGAGAAGGGGAAAAGCAAACATAAGAGAGAAATTGAATCACCCGCGGTGGTTTCTTTTTGTCCCTTTTTATCGTTTTTCTTTATTTTATTTAATTTTCTTTCTAATAATTTTTAAATCTATAGTCATTTGGAATAAAATTTAAATTTAATCTCTCAAATCTATTATAATTGATAAATATTGAGTGTTTTTAGTACCTGCTTAGTGAGATTATTAATTTCTCTTATTTCATGAGGTTATTCGTCATCATCGAGGAGTCTTGATATGAATTTTTTATTTCTTTAATAATTTCAAATACAAGATGAATTATTGATTGCTTATAGTTGAGACTTTAGATCTTCAGAATCAAGTAAATTTTCTTTTTTACTAATGGAATTTAGTAGTTTGGTATATTAAACTCTTTTAGAGGTGTTAAATGTTAATAAGTTTTTAGAAAAATAATATTGGAGACGTTATTGCGAAAATTTTATTTTGTCATCCTATTTGAAAATAGACAAGTTTTTATGAGAAAATTAACTTTTTTTAGTGAGATGAAGATCAATTTCCAAATAGAAGATTTCAATTTCTATATTTATACTTCTTTCTTGTTTTTATAAGTATATTTTTTCTTAATAAATTGTCAAGTTTTTTTATGATTTTCTCTGCTTATATTTATTATTAATTTTTTTAAAAAGAATATAAAAATTAGGAAATTGAAAAAAACAAAGAGACATCCACTCAAAAAAGTCCTCCAAGTGATCCTCTTAACATTATTTATGCAATGTGATATCCTGCCAATTTAGGCTTCTGCTTTTTTGGCATGATTTTTGGGCTGGTCTGTCAACGGTTTGATTTACCTAAAATAAGAAGTTACAAATAAGATATCTTTTATTTTTTATTATTTACTTATTTTGAACTGCAGGACCAAGTGAATTACCATATTATCCCAATAACTTTTAAAAATACCAGCACTCTTCCCATTTTCAATAAATTATTGTATTTTCTATTTAATTTAGATATCCATTATGGTAAGTATAACAAATTAACTAAATACTTAAACAATCTCTCATGAAAACCAAAACCAAAACCAAAAAGCTTAAACTGTTCTAAATAATTTTAAGCATTTTTATTAAACATATAACTATTCATTTTTAATTTTTTCTTATAAATTAAAAAATAAGTCAAAATTTAAAACCCAATTATACAATTATCCCAAATATGATACTGCAGCAAAAACCATCTACTGCAATAGTCAGCTCACAGAAAACAATTCTTCCTTTTGGAGCTGAAACAGTTCAATTATGTTTTAGAGAATAGATAAGAACTTTCATCTAAGTAACAGTACTGCAACACATTAGAGATGGTACAAACTAGAAGCAAAACCGTTTGTTACAACAAAAACTAACAACCAATCTCAAAATGTTAGCAGCAACTAACCATCTTATGAACAATTATCAACAAAATCATCTCCTGTATTGTAATTAATCTTCTAGCTCTTCCTCATCGTCATCAATGAATTCTTCATCTTCATCACTTTCTCCTACTTGTTCTTCATCATCACCATCATCCTTTACAATAAAGCCTCCAAGGGTATCATCATCTTCGTCTTCATTATCTTCCTCATTGGAAGATATAGTTTTGCTCTGCCAAGATTCTTTCTTTCTTTCTTCATCTTTTTTATGAAGTTTATTTTTATTCTTGGATCTTGTTGAGTATGTTGATCTCCCAATCTTTCTTATTTTAGCTACTGTTTCCTTATCCTCTTCACTCTCACCAGTCCAATCATCATCCTCAACATTACCTCCATTTTTTCTCCTCTTTCTCTTCCCACTTCTCTTCTTCTTCTTTTTGTCACTATCATCATCTTCACTATCTTCATTTGCTTCCTCAAGAAACCAATCCCAATGCTTCACATCATAAATTATTTCCTTGGGATAGCAATCAAATTCATGCCCAATTACAAGAAATCCAAACTCTGCATACCAAAAACAATAATATGATCAATAAAAGTATTAAAATGTTTACTGGTTACTGGTTGGTTAGTATTAATTGAAAGAAAGTAGCTTAAAGGCCAAACCTTTAACAGGGTCAATCTTTGAAACATCACTTCCATTCAAATCTCTTTCCTCTCCAATTCCAGTTCTCTTCAGCTTAAACCAAACAGTGTGTTGACTTGAAATACAAAAGCAGTCACCAACTGCCACCTCACCCTTCTCAAGCTTCCTGAAAACCCTAATTTCGCTTCCGGCGTCGCCGCTTCGTAGCCAGAGCGGGTTCTTCCCAATAACTTGAAATGAAACCCTAGGTTCCGCTTGGTTTTCGGTTTTGCATGTCTGAAATAAAACGTGACGGCGAGAGACGGTTCTGTCTTTGGTGTTAAACCCTGAGCCTCTTCCAAACGCTGCCGACGAACCGTCATGTTTCAGCTCAATTTTGGAGCCATCGTCACCCTCTATCTCCATTTGATTTGGTCCAACTAGCAAAAACAGGGAAGAAAAAGGAGGGAACACGAGACACGACAACGACAGCTCTTAATTATGAAAACGCGATCTCTCCAACTTAGCCGTTCTGTCGTTCAATGTCATCCGGTTTAATCGTGTCTACTTTAACTGCTCTGTTGTTGTGGTCGTCCGGAAAATTCTAGTTTACTGGCGGCCCATCGATAGAAGCCCATTAAACCGTAAAAAGCCTTTTTCTTTATCCAAGAACAAGCGTACAAAAACATAGCATCGAAACGGGACTCTGGTCACAGCCGTTTCAAGTTGAAACTGCAAGCCTAAACTAGTGCGGACCATGTCATTGTCGTTAAAGAGCGGTAACGGTTATCACTTGCTATCATCGACAGCCATGGCTACGTGCTCAAGCTTTTGCCCTCAACTTCCTAGCCACTTAAGAGCAAGACCCATTTCTTCTTTCTCCAAAAATGAACCTTTTTCTGTTTTTTTCAAAGCATTCTCTGTTCAAGCATCCAGTGCTCCACCTAAAGGTAATTCCTCTTCAATAGCTTGATGGCATCTTAATTCAAAATTTTGTATTTTTATTGTTTCTTTTTCTTGAATTAAAATAATTTTGTTTTGACAAATTTAAAATTACGGTAATGTGTGGAGTTGGATACTGCATGTTCACTGCATTGAATTAATTTTCATATTCTTCAGTAATAGGTACGTTTGGTTCACGCCAATATAAGCATTTTGAATTAATTTCATTGGAGACTAAGATTTATTTCATAGTTGTTATCTGTGTCAACAATGAAAATAATAATAAGATTTCACTTCAGCTAATGGTAGCAAATTGTGGTTTTTCATTTCTTCATTTTTATTATGTCTGGATGAATAATAATCTTTGCACTAAAATAAATGTACTAAATGAGCAATATAGTATATTAGTGAAATGACATAACACTATGATTTGTACGTTAGAGGATCCCCTGAAATTTTGTTTTCATGCCAAGGTAGTTGATGCATGACGAAGGATGAAGTAGAAAGCTCTGTCCAAAATGACTGATTTTGGCAATTCTTGTGTCTGTTACACACTAAGCTGGGAAAAATTCAAACATGAAAAACACAGTGAAATTGTATTAACTGCTTAAGAAAATAGAATTGCAGAGTGAAAGTCAAATAGTTGGCACATAACCAATATGAAAGGGATACAACACTTCAGTATTGATTACGAAAATTAAAACTTCATTATGGATGGACAGTCATGATTCAGCATCACAACTCATCAACTCTTAGCTTCATTTTTTGTTGTATGACTTTTATGGCATTGCCCCATTGATTGCAGCAATGACAACTGATTTTTGGGAGGTGCTGCTGGCATTTGATAATGTTAGTGGTGTTTGGTCACAAAGGTCATGGTAGTTTTCGGTGGCTGCAATTAAGAATTCGGAAGTTTAATCAGCTTGGACTTTACTCTTTCTTTCTGTTTATTTATGTGAAAAGAAAAACAATTGTTCTCAATCACACTCCTATAATGCTGATGATGCTGCAGTTATGTGAATAGAATATATCAACAAAGCATAATTTTATAAAAGCAGAAAAATATGTATAATTGTTCCATGCCTAGCAACTTCTTTTGATTTTATTTAGCTCTTTTCTAATTCCTAAGCTATGCTTAGAATGCATATAATTACGTGTTTCTTATATTATCCCATTTACCTAAGTTTTGTGAATTTTCAGCTGGTGAATCAGTCACTCGTGTTGGCTTTCTGGGTACAGGAATTATGGGTTCTCCAATGGCACAAAATCTCATAAAAGCTGGGTATGATCTGGCTTGTCAGCAACAAAACTCTCAACAGTTTTTTCCCATAGAAACGAAATGTCTCTCTCTCTTTTTTTTTAACTTTTAACTAGCATTTAATTAATACTGGTATAAAAAACTCAGATTTTTCCTTCATGTTACATTGTGTTGATTTGAAGATATCAAGGCTTGTTGGTTTCCCTTGGTTACATTTAATTTCCTTCGTTGCCTTGGTTGAAGAGTATGTTACATTTCCTTCATTGCCTATAATACAAGAAAAGTAGAAAAGAACTTAGCTGTTAGACTGGCATAAATTTGAGTTTGACTATACATTTTGCATATTGTAGATGCAATGTGACTGTTTGGAATAGGACAAAGAGCAAATGTGATCCTCTCATCAGCTTAGGTGCACAGTAAGTACCTAACATACAGGCTCTTGATGCTTTTCTTTCTTTTTGCCTTTTGTTTTGTTTTTTCTGTTCTAAAAAAAATTGAGCTTTACATGATTATATTATTACCTAGAAGGCCAGAACTCGATCGAATTTTCCAAGATGAGAAAATAATTCTTGAAATCTCAAGGCTTCTTGGTCGGTATTGACTTTCTTGGCATTTAAAAATTGAATATGTTAAAAGATTCTTGTGTCGCGACGTAAGTGATAAAGCAAGGTTGTGATGGTGCCTTTTATTGTTTTAGCAACATTTGCACAGAGGATTATTCAGTAGTTAGATCTGAACTTGATCAAGCTCAATTCAACTTGTCAAATGTTATCTGTTAGGAAACCAGCTACTTGTTCACTGCTCTTGGGCTTTCATCTAGAACACTTCAAAATGCATGCTTTCAAGATCCACCCTTGGGAGAAACATTTCTCACAATTACTCCTTTATGCAGATATAAACCTTCTCCTGAAGAAGTGGCTGCTTCCTGTGATGTTACTTTTGCCATGCTTGCTGATCCTGAAAGTGCAGTGCGTATGTTTGCATGTTAGTCGTTTAATTGTAGCACTCTTACAGATAGTAACTGATAGCGCCATTTTTTTAGGTGGAGGTTGCATGTGGAAAGTATGGAGCAGCAAGGGGTATTGGCCCAGGAAAAGGGTATCATTTCCTTGTTTTTCTACTCAATATAGTGTTTCTGTCTGATCATGCGAGAACCTTTCCATGCAGATACTTTATTAGGTTAGCAGTTTGCATGGTAGATTAGTATTTATTAGAGGAGTTCACTCTTTCAATTTGCCAGTTTATGACCTAGATTAATGTTTTTAGTTCTTAGAAACAACCACAGTCAATGCCTGCTTCCTCACAGAAGAGTTAACAGCATATCACAGACCACTTTGTGAATCATTTCAAAGAACACATATTGCTAATTCATTTTTCCTGAATGATATCAACTTTTATTATAATTTTCATCATTAAGCAAGTGGTCGTATTAGAGGATTGCTAATCCAGAACTGTTTTGATGCTGCTCAGGAAATGGCAACATATGATATGGTTTAAAAAAAAAAGTGATGTTTCTCAGCTATCACTTGTCTTTATCAAGTTGTTTGTTGGCAGGTATGTGGATGTTTCAACTGTCGATGGCGGTACTTCTAAATTGATTAATGGACACATCAAAGCGACCGGTGCATCATTTTTGGAGGTGATGATACTTCTTATTGTAACTGAAATATTTCCTTAATTAGTCAAAATCACATGACAATGGTATTTTAAAGGGATGCATTCTAAAGGTCAAAGTGTTTTTCCATAGGCTCCTGTTTCTGGCTCTAAAAAACCAGCAGAAGATGGGCAACTCATATTTCTTGCTGCAGGTAACTGGTAATTGTTCTTATAATCTAATATTTTCAAATCTGTTGGAGCTATTACGCAATTATGGTCCCATCAAAGTGAGTACCTAGGAAAGAGAATATAGAGATCGTGCAACAGTTTAACATTTTTGTACAAAGTGGTTGCTCTTAAGACTCAGTCTGCATCCACGTGGTCGACTCTACATAACTTTATCCCTATTTTATACATCGTTGAAAATGTGGAAGTTCCCAACCCAATTAACAAGTTTACCTATGCGTTTACTTCAAACGTCCACTGCAAATTTTAATGTCTGGTGTTAATTATGATAAAAACTGTAACTTTTTTTTATCTGTGTTCTACAACACAGTGCATGGCCTAGTAGAAACTGAAGCATAAGATGCCATCTTTCAGGTGACAAATCTCTGTATGAAATAGCAGCTCCATACTTGGACATCATGGGGAAGGTACATTGTTTTTTTTCTTTAATAACCAACCCAAAAAAAATATGACTACTGCTTCATGTATATTTGTGATTTTATCCAGTCAAGATTTTACCTTGGTGATGTTGGAAACGGGGCTGCAATGAAACTTGTCGTCAACATGATCATGGGAAGGTTCTATAAAGTCCCTTTCCCGTCCACTGCTTTGTTTTGTTCTTGTATTATTTAGATAATGACACCTGCTGTTTTTTCAACAATTTGCAGTATGATGGCAACCTATTCTGAAGGATTGCTTCTTGCTGAGAAAGTTGGACTAGATCCAAATGTATTAGTGGAGGTATTCCACAACCAAAACTTACCTTATTGGATTATATTTTCTGCACAACTTTTCAGTTCACATCACACCTCGGCAATTTGATTGGATTCCTCTTGCTTGCTTTGGTGGGATTTACATTTATTCAAATAACTCCTTGTTTTTTCCCTCCCGAGTAAATTGATCAAATTCTTCATCTTAAGTCCTTTCCGGGGCTATAAGCATGTAATTTTCCTTGTTAAATTGTATGTCAGTGTCTCGCAGTGTAGTACTTGCTGATGAAATAACCATAGGTGCACTATAGAAAATAACATGCTATATTACAATCCATGATTGGGTAATGGGTACTCGGAGTTATTATTTATTAGGTGATTCTGCCTGCTGTTCAACTGCTAAGACAATTATCAAACTTTTGGCTTAAAGTTACTGCAAATATTTTTCTTATTGATAATTGTTTTTCCCACAAACAATTTTCCTGCATCAAGTCTCTGTCAGAAATTCTTTTCTGAAGTTTTCTTATATTCGTTGTGATTGCAGGTTGTGTCACAAGGTGCCATTAGTGCACCAATGTACTCTCTGAAAGGTCCTCCCATGATCAAATCTCTATACCCGACCGCTTTCCCCTTAAAGCATCAGCAGAAGGTTCAGGATTGATCTCAATTTCTCACACTATTTAAATGAATGCTTATTATGCTCTTGTCTTAAAATACGATCGATGGTGTCAGGACTTGAGACTTGCTCTAGGATTAGCAGAAAGTGTTTCTCAACCTACTCCAATTGCTGCAGCTGCAAATGAACTATACAAGGTAGCTAAGAGTCTCGGTCTTAGTGATAGTGATTTTTCTGCAGTGATTGAAGCATTGAAAGCCAAATCACAGTCCTGAGTAAAATAGAACAATACTTGTCAGCGTGTGCAAAATGTTTTCAGGATGCTGTGTTCTTCCAGGCTTTAAATGAATGGTAGTCTGGTTATGTTCCTTCCACCAGGCTTAAGCTTACCTTCCGTTCTTCTATTTCAGTAAATCTGGATGTCTTGTTTTCCAATAGGCATTACAGTTTAAGACCACTGATGATGTAATGTTGCCAATTAAAGCACCAATTGTGCTTAAAACTACTAATGGAGAATTTGAGATGCACATGATGAACAATTATAGTACTATATTTTATGCTGTCACCCGTTATGTGTTCATTCAGTACCTAGCTCAGTCATCAAATCATGATGTCAAATATTTTATAGAATATTTATTCGATTGAAAAACTATCTTGTCCATCAGCCTTATCATAATTGCAATTTTGTTCATCGTACATTGATTAATTTCTGTGGTCTAATTCTGTTAAACTGTTTGCTTATCAGGTGTGTTACCGTTGGTTTTCTCACTTATATGCAAGTGAAACGTAGAGCTTGACTCCACAATAATTATCACTAATTTGAGAGAATTAGCCATTAATATTATTAAATTATTTAATTGCTAATGAAAATAGTGCATATGATTTTTTTTTTAGAAAATTTGAAGGATTAAATGGTAATTGTATATTACATGTAAAGAATCAAATATATTTAGTTATTTTATGGTAAAAATGCATTTATATAACAACTAAATGATAATAACAGTTCTCCAAAAAAAAAAAAATGATATAGCGAGGCTAAATTTCATAGGATAATTAGTGTATTTACCGAGTAAAAGGAACGAATTATAAATATGATTAAATTTGAATTTATTTTATACAAGTGGAAAAGGAATTATCAATAAAATAATTTTTTTATCATAAAACTACTTCAAATATACGATAATTACTGTTCTATTTATATATTTTAGATATTTTGTAGATTTTTTTATGGATAAATTGCGCATACGAGAGAATATTATTTTATTCATTCGTCGCAAACGCCCAATTGGGCGGTGTACTCTAACCGACGAGACAGGCGCGTGGGGACGGTTATATTGCAAAACTCTTTCTCGCTGCATAAGGGTGATCAAATCGCGCGCTCGCACCTCACTGACTCCACATTTTCCCTCGTTCTCAAGGATCTTCTCTCTAGGGCTGTTTCATTTTCTCGTTTCCCGAACAGCGTCTCTAAGTGCCTAAACAATGAGTGACGACCATAAGGATTCTTTTAACATGTCCGATGTAGACGCCTCCCTCCCTGCCGCTGCTGCCGGTAATCTCTTCCCACCAAAATAACCGTAATTCTGTGTGATTATTGTTGTAATTGGCCTTTGCGTATATTGTGCTTCATCCCTAATTTCTTATCCTTAGGTGCTTTGAGACCGTAAAACAACTCATTAATCTAAAGTTCTCATTGTCTTTGTTGTCTATTATTTGCAGCTCTTAGTGCAGAGGATCGTGCTGACCTTGTTAACGCCCTCAAGGCAAGTATTTGGGAAAATTATAATTTTATTTTTTGAAACGAGGAAAAAAAAATTCTATTGCCACAGGATGATAGTTTTCATTTTCTGAATGTGAGAGAAAGGCGAAATTGGGCTTATTTGGGATATTCCTTTTAAGTAATTCTATGAACAAATTTTATGTCTGGTTATGGACAATTCTCATGGCTCATTTTTTCAAAAAATAGAAAAGTTTTCTCTGGCCAAATGGATGCTTGTATATTTAAAATTTCCTACTCATTAATTATTTTGATGGTGTTGCAGGATAAACTTCAGAGTTTGGCTGGACAACACTCAAATGTGCTTGAAACTCTGTCTCCCAGTGTCAGGAAGCGCGTCGAGTATCTGAGTGAGATTCAGGTTCTTGATACTTCCTAACTTTATCATTTATGAAGTTTTCTTGCTGGCTATCTATTATCAACATGGATGATTATTCATTCAGTCTCCAACTTTTTTCTGTTAATCTTTGATTGCACGAATGGTATATTGCAATGTGATTTATTATAAATTTTATGAACTGATTTCTGATGCTGAAAAGAAAAGAGTAACTCTGTACTTGGCGTCACAAATAAAAATAGAAATATCTGAAAATATGAGCATTTTAGGTCTATGCACTTCTTTATTCTGCTTCTAAGGGAAAAGGTAGACTGGTTTATAAATTTAGCACTTTGTTCTTAAATAATTAGCTTTCTCAAAATGTATACTCTGCATATCATGAAATTGATTCCAATTGCAAGTTTGTTCAGGGGAACTATGATGATGATGATGCATATACTTTGCAGGATTTTAAGAAAATGGATTGTTATTGTGTGTGCAGATCAAATAATATGCTTACGTAAACTTTATTGTTGGGCGAATTTCTTGTAACTTATGAATTTTTTTTTGTTTCTGAAACTTTAAAATTTGGAGGTTGAAGTTAAAGTTGGGATTATTAGAGTGAGAAAATAATAGAGTAAGGCAGCTTTTAGTGTGTTGTAATGCCAAATCTGTTCCTTAAATGGATTGTGCAACTTGATTATATTTTGTCTTCCAAGTGAATGGTTAATGTATTAGTCACAGCAAGGTTAATATATATAATTCACGAATTGCATGTAATGGACCATTAGCTGCTCAAATTGGCATTTTCTATTCATTATTACTAAGGTTCTCTTCATGGGTACTTGATATGTTACGGATTAAGACATTGAAAGATCCATGGGAGTCATTCTGCCTTATCTTGTCATTCAAATTTGTTGTCTTATGCTCCAGCCTGTTAAATGTGGATGTGCAAGTGATAGCACAATTCATGTTTTATGTTGTTGGTGTTTAAGTTGATGTGGCTGACATGCTGTCTTGTGCTTTTTTCTAACTTATGATGATTCAAAGATTGATATATGTTTAGATCATGGTGTTCATTTTAAGTCTTTGCACTATGGATGCATCTTGGATTTTAGGGGATTATTTTGTAATTTTGCAAATTCACTGAAGAATGCTGATTTGTTATTTTTAAATTGTTAGGTTTATAGGAAAACGTACACATATTCTGGCTTACATTTTATTGTTAGAGGATAGATATAAAGATTAATTTTGCCTGTTAAATTTGCAGAGACAACATGATGAGCTTGAGGCAAAGTTTATGGAGGAAAAAAGGGCATTAGAAGCTAAATACCAGAAACTTTATGAACCACTTTACACTAAGGTATTTAGGTTACCACCTTGCAATTGTTTTGCATCTCAGATATGGATCCTAATGTTACAATTACAATATTTTTTCTGCTTTGAAAGTTTTTTAAGTTAGATTGAGCATATAGTCAACTTATTATGTGATGCTTAATTTACAAGGTTTAACAATTTATCTATTCCTTTTAATTGACTCAATTTACTATTGGACGTTCTTAGAGATATGAGATTGTGAATGGTATAAAAGAAGTTGAAGGGGCTGGAGAGGAAGCTGCAGTGAACCAAGAAGGGGATGAAGGTACACTAGGTAACCTCTTTTCAAAGATATTTGATTGCAGCTCATTATTACATGTAATTTACATTTTTTTTTAATGCAGAGAAAGGGGTGCCTGATTTCTGGCTTACTGCGATGAAAACTAATGAAGTAGTGGGGGAGGAGGTAATTGGATGATGAAAGGCATAAAATAGTTTTTCCACTGATTTACCTGATTGTGACAATATGATTTGCTGATTCTTGGAATAGATAACAGAACGTGATGAAGGGGCTCTAAAGTTCCTTAAAGATATCAAATGGTGTAGAATTGATGATCCGGACGGTTTCAAGCTGGAGTTTTACTTTGATCCTAATCCTTACTTCAAAAATTCTGTTCTAACAAAGACGTATCACATGATTGATGATGATGATCCTATTTTGGAGAAAACAATTGGGTAGTCACATGCATGCTCTACTGAAAGCTTTTGCCTTTTACCTTTCTGTTTTTCTTATTTTGTCTTTGTATTTTGTAGAACGGAGATTGAATGGTACGCTGGAAAATGCTTAACAAAGAAGGTCCTTAAGAAGAAACCAAGAAAAGGATCAAAGATTGCTAAACCCATCACTAAAACTGAAAATTGTGCTAGTTTCTTTAATTTCTTTAACACTCCTCGGATTCCTGAGGATGATGATGACCTGGATGATGATGCTGTAAGTTTTGCTTCCTTGCTTGTAGGATATTGATGCAATTGATGGTTAATAAGCATTCTTAATCAATTTGATTCATGTATTTGCAGGTTGAGGAAATCCAGGATAGAATGGAACAAGACTATAACATAGGGTAAGTACCGATTTCAGTTGAAGCATGTTATTTTTCTCTTTTCAGTTTTATCAACTTGAACAAATTTTTGTTGATCTTGCTATTCAGTACTACTATTCGGGACAAAATCATTCCTCATGCTATATCATGGTTTACGGGGGAGGCAGTTGAGAATGATGATTTAGAAGACGACGAAGATGATGTTGATGATGATGAATATGAAAATGAAGAAGATGAGGAGGGGGATGATGAGGATGAGGATGATGATGATGGAAAAAAAGACAGGAAGAAGGTATGAACATCTAAGATTTTTGCCTCTCTGAACATTTGACTCTTAAATAGGATTGCAAGTTTTTTAAGTTGCTAATATATTCTTCCACTGTCTCATCTTTAATTTCATCGCAGTTATCTAGTGGAACTAAGGTGAGTTGATCCTGCAAGACCAAATGTCTGATCTATGTTATCAAGTTACAAGTGCCATTTATTTATGGTCTGTGTCTTATGGTTCTTTAACTGCAGAAGAGTGTACGGGCACAGACCGGGGGAAGTCAGCAAGGTGAGCGCCCGCCTGAGTGCAAGCAACAGTAGTATTAGGGTTCAGGGTAAACATGGTGGTGGCTGGGCATTGTGGTGTCGGTGATGTTCTAGTTGGTGAAAATTTTGTGCCTGGGCATTTTTTTTTTTTTCTCATTGTCTGTGTATATCTTAGTGGTTTCATCATCATTGTTTTCTTTCTCCTCTTCCGTTCTCTTTCTCCTCTTCGAATGTCTATTTTGTTGCATCCTTCCATTTGTATTGGGTTGCAAAAGTGTGGATTTTTCTAGACATGAGAAAGTCAGCCGATGTATTTATTTCCATTTGTCGCTTGTTATGATGTATATTCTCCGTGGTTATCTTTAGTGAATCTTGTCCTCATAGTTCACTCTTTATTACTTACAATAATAATAATAATAATTTTTCATTCAAAACTTGAAGATTCATCTTATTTTGAAACCTTGTCGTAAATAATAAATATTGGCATGTGATGGCAGCAACACCATACAGCTGTTCAATAACATGACAAAATATATATATATTTGCAACTATGTATTCAGTTGTCAAAATTTGCTTCTCGTTTACAATATACGGGATAATATAGAACCATTTGTTAGTTAGTGGTTTACCATTGGCTAAATTCCCCTTAACAGATGAAGCAAATATCATCACATGCTAGCTAGCACTAAAAATAGTGCGGTAGAAAAATTATACTATTTGGAATAAAGCTATTCAGGAGATCATAAAACTCAGTGGGATGGGATGACCACACGAACTTTTCATAATTAAAAATTAAAATTTTCTCACGCATTTTCTGTATATTTTTGAAAGTATTTATATATTCATCCTCTCATCTATTTCTATTTTTCACCCCCTAATACCTAAAGTTCAGTTCCGGTCAGCTTTGCTCACTTTGCTAACTTATTGAAAGCTAGTGGTGCAAACTGCAATGGCTACTTCGGTACCAATCAGAAAATAATTTTAAATAAAACCAATAGTCCTCTAAATGCTTAAGGAAGTTCCAACTGTGCTTCAAGTGACTTTTCAATTGTTTGATCTGAACTTGAATTGATAATCCTTTTCTGTTTTTGGCAAAATTGATAAATCCCATTCGATAACTGATATTATTAATTGAAACTGAACTTTTTCAAGTAACATATGATTAAAAATTTTATAGAAAAATATTTTTGTTCTTGTGTTCTTTCTAATTCTTAATTACTTTGCTTTGGTGGCAAATACAAAATCCATTGCATTCTTTTCATTGCATCTTAGCTAGAGACAATACAAATATAAAAAATATATTTAGTTAATTAAAAAATAAAAGTCAAATTTCCTAATATATATATATATATATATATAAAAATGGTAAATCCATCACTCGTTCCTTGCTGCTTTAGTTGTCATCTCCACTTCCCTAACTCTTTTTTCCATTTCAGTTGATACGAGCTTTCTTCATGCTCCAAGCACTAAATCTTGTAATAGTAACACTTGCACTGCCATTATTAAAAGCATGCAAGTGGGCAGCCTCATTTATAGCCAACTGGGGATAAACTCTGGTTAAAATGCAGCTCTTTCCACCTCCACCAAAGCTCTCCACTACAGAATGATCAATCTGTGAAAAAAAGGACAAAAAACTCAAGTGCATCAAGACAAAATACCTAATAGAAACTAGGAATCTGAAGTCCAAAAATAGTTTGGAGGAACCTTCAAGTATGAACTGTACAAACTACTCTTAAGGCAACTAAAATAAATGGTGGTCCTAAAGACACAACATTAATTTGGTTGGAACCTTGGATTTTAGATTTGTCCCCTTGTGTTGAAAAATTGTTGGGCCAGAAAATTTTGGCTGGCTCTCAGAGATCCTACCTTTCATGTAGGAGCAGCTGACTATTGACCTTAGAAATCCAATTAAAAAGAAAAACCCACAAAAAACTCACCAAGCTCCTTAATGAAATCTGCTCATGAACAGGATCCACATCCACAAAAGCTCCATAAGTGGTCTTATCATTATCTGGGTTCAGTGAAGACCTGGAAAATTATTATAAAAGAGGACTAATTAAGTAAACCTTTTGGGTAAGAATTGGTGGCTTAACAAGTTGAGGGCAAAAAAAAAAAAAAAAAAAGATACCTGCTTTGGTCACTGCACATAAGCACAACATATTTGTTTTGTCTTTTGAATATTCTAAAGAATACCGATGTGTACTCTTCCAAGCCATTTGAAGCCAAAACTAGCAATCCAAATGGACCTAAACTACCTCTGACTGATGCACCCTTTTGGCTGCAAACCAATTGTGGGTTGGTCCAGCTTGGGTTTAGCACTTCTGCTTTCTCCAAATTTGATACCTTAAATGAAATCTCCACATCTGCCTGTTAATCAGGTAGGCATATGTAGTAATTAGGGTCCATTTGGTAAATTATAATTAGCAAAAAAAATTCAAATTCTAGCTCTTATAATTTTACCTGAGCTGCTGTGACACCTGCAACTTGAAGCACAGACCCTTTCTTAAGGACTTTTCTAGGCAAGTTGATTGGATTTGTACGTAGCTTTTCAATTTCCTCAATAGGCCATTGGATCAATTGCTTTCCTGATTTGCCAAGCCAAATAACTCTTGGAATTGCCTAAAATAATCAATCAAAAAAAGAGTCTAAGTGCATGCCACCAAGAAATTTACTGCCACCAACTATTCAAGATAAATAATAAAAAAAAAAAAGAGTAAGATGATTATTACCTGAATTCCAGCCCAACCCTTTTTGACATCATCACTAACACTTGAAGACTCATTAGACCAGCCCCACAGAATCCTTCTATTCTTAGCACTATCAAAGAAAGTTTTTGAAGCATAAAATTTCCCATAATCATATCTTAAGCCAGAATCACCTTCAATTGATCCTCTATTAGGAATATAAATATCCTTTACATGATCATAATCTCCAATAGTGTAATAATCATGTTTTGTATCATCTAAACTAAACTTAAGCACATACTTAACACCATTCTGAATTTTTAAATCAACTCCTTTTTTACTATTGACTACAACAGGAAAAAAATCAGGACACTCCCACATTCCAGTGCCCTCAGCAGAATGTAATGGGTGTTTAGCTTGAACCCAGTTAATGAAATCTTTACTTGTATAAAGAATTGCTAAACCTCTTTTATGGATTTTGCTACCAATAATCACTTTCCATCTTCCATCAGCACCTAACCAAGCAGTTGTTGGGTCTCTAAATGAACTAGCATTAATTTGGTTTTGGGCATTGGGTGCCATTAATGGATTTCTATGGGTTTTGACCCAATCTAGAAGGTATGGGTCAGATGGGCTCTTGGGCATGGCCAAGTTTTGAACTTGCTGGTTTTGTGGGTTTATTCCAGTGTAAAGGATAGCAGGTATGCCATTAGGGAGAAATGTAGCTGAACCGGACCAGGTACCGTTGATATCACCTGGCTGAGATGGGTAGATTGCAAATTTATGTGGGGTCCAATTAACAAGATCTCTTGATGTTGAGTGGGCCCATACTATGTTGCCCCACACAGCTCCTTTAGGATTGTATTGGTAGAAAAGATGGTAAATTCCCTTATAAATCATTGGCCCTGCAATAAATTTTTTATCTGTTAATACAGTTCTTGTTCCCTTATATATATATATTTATGTGCGTGTGTGTCTGTGTGTGTAATAGTTTATTAAGTACAGATTAGCAAAAATAATATTAAAACAAGAACTTAATGTGAACTCAAGAAAATTTTACACAAACAAAAGAGAAGCAGAAAAGAACTTACCATTAGGATCTGCAAACCCCATTTGTATCCATTGTCAAATGACAAAAACAAGAAGCAAAACAAAGAAAAAGAAACAGACAAACTGTTAGAGAGAAAGTATTACAAAGAACACGGAAGCAAGAAAATCAAAACTAGAAAATGTTTCCAAGAGAAGGAAAGAGAAGAGTTTAGGTAATAAGCATATAGAAAAATATATAAACCTCTCTCTGTCTCTCTCTCTCTCTCTCTCTCTCTCTATATATATATATATATATATACACACACACATATATTACCGTTCATCCAATTCTTGGGTGGTTGAAAATGGTAAGCAGTTCTGTAAGGTTGAGTTATGGAAATAGAATCTGTGGATTCAAGACTTCGAAGAGTCTGATCATAAATGTGATGAGAAGCTTCAAGCTGAAAAACTCCATGGCCAATAAGGACAGCGAAGAAGAAGAAGAAGAGCCTAAGAGTAAGAGAAGAGAAAGATGTGGCCATATTTTCTCTTCTAAGTTGTTTGAGTGGTTAAAGATGAGAAGGCAAGTCCATATCCTCTGGGAATTTATAATAAGAGAGACCTGTGAGTTTGGACGTTTGGTGGCAACGAAGAAAATTAGAAAAGTCATCTTTGATGTGATTTACGATGATTGGGCCATATGAATCAGAAAGTTCACAAAATATACATATTTTCAATTTCTGTTTAGAATATGTGGATGAAATACGAAAATGAATATATTATCAGATATTATATAAGCTACTTTTATATTATATTTGTTTTTCCTTTTCTCTAATTTTTTAATAAAAAATTTAATTAAAATTTGATTGTATTATTTAATTTATTGATTAAAATTTAAATTATATGTGTCGATATCAATAAGTAAAAATTAAGTATATGCTGAAAATGCAAAAATAATAGAAAGATTATGGAAGCATCCATGAAGCTGGGTATCATCTGTCAGTCTGTCACCGTTTAAAGTCAAAGGTCAATGCCTGTATATTTTAGTGATAATTTTCAAAATAATTATTAATTAATTCTCTCTATATATATAATATCAATTTTTCAAAAAGGTCTTTTTTTTTTTTTAGAAAAAAGTCTAATATTGCCACAAATATGTCGGTGTTCGTAAGATTCACGTGATTATTATTTATTGATATTTCTTTCTACAAAATTATGATTTTTTTTTGAAAGAGTTTATAAAATTATATTAATAATTAATAATTACAAAGTTGAAATTATGATTATATCTACTTTAAATTTTTAGATACTAATCGAATAAATATGCACTCTTTTGCCCAACAAAGTGTTTATAAATTCAATAATTCTAATAAAATTTTAAATATATATATAAAAATATGCTTCTTTTGGAAGTATATTTTATAAATTAAAAATTTACGAATTAAAAAAGAAAGTCATATAATTTGTTTGCACGTGAAAGAAAATGCAGGAGACATGGACTACATTTAATGAACTGGTCAAGATATATATATACATATAAATGCATGGAGGTGACCAAACTGGAAATTATATATTTAACATGAACACCGCTATTATGTATAAAAATTCTGACAAAATAGAAATTAATTATAATTTCATTTCAGAAAAATAATGAATGGAATATATCTAAATAAAAAAAGAAATATGAATATAATAATGTAATTTTCATTTATCATTTTCAGCTTTTTTATATATATATATATATATATATATATTGACCAGAAGATCTTATCCTATTTAAATATAATCTTATACACTAAGCATATCGATGGTTTTCTTCTTTTTGTTGGTTTGATTTTGACCACATGGATAAGGACAACTTTTTTGATTTACTAATCTCACAATTTTTCTTTTTCTTTTCCATTTTTTATAATATATATTAATTCATACTTAATTTATAAATTATATCATATTAAAATCTGCAATTTCAAATTTTACAGGTGAAATTAGAATAAAAACATAGTGTGTTTTCGTACGTTTATTTTTAATAAATTCGCAAATTTTCATAATTAAATCTAAACTATTAGAGCTAGATAGGAATTTTTTTTTCGACTACTTGTCAAATTATTTGAATCTGATATATGGGAAAGCTTCAAAAGAATCAATGCAGAGAAGTGCACAGTAGGTGGGATCCATTACATTTACGGCTTGTATATATCCAATTATCCCTTATCCACAAAATAATATAAATGATTTTTTTTCGAAAAAGAAAATTTTATTTTAAATTAATTTAATATCCAACTCTACAGTTCATACAGGCACAAAAAAAAAAAAAAAAAAAAAAAAAAAAATTCACGTGATATCAGGTTGGGTGCCAAATCACCAAATCTTGTAATAACAGAAAATTAGGAAACGAACTTTTTTTTTTCTATTTAATTAACAGAAAACGTTGAGTAATTAACATGAATTGTGTGATTATGTTAAGAATAATATTATATTTGAGTGTTAACTAGAGAAATACATGTGGTAAATGGACAAGTCAAAGTGACATTTGGAATGTCTAAGGTCACATGTAGGTGTCTTACTCACAGAAGCAAAAATCAAAATCTGAGGGCTTGACAATTATTATTTATTCCAGTTATACAGGTCAACCTCCTACATTTCAAGATTTCGAGTCCCTATCTTTAAAAGAAAAATTACCTATTTGTAGGAAATTTTTTCTTTTAAAAATATTATTCTATCATTTTTTATAAAATTGAAAATTTATTGAAAGATATTAACATTTTTAATTTTTAATCTACAGAATTTAAAAATAATTAAATTTATAAAAACACACTGTAAAAAATTCGAGAAATTTTCCATTGATAATTGACGAATTTTCATTGATAAAATCTATCGATAATGACTAATTTTCTTATAAAAATTACAGATAGGGACTAATATGGTAATATCCTTACACGTAACACAGTATCGTTAAAAAAAAAAAAAAAAAAAAAAAAAAAAAAAAAAAAGGAAAATTGATTAAACTGTAACTTGTGCCTAACCGCAGCCTGAGTTTAGACAAAAAAATTAAGATCATTGAGTTTGGAAAAATGAGACAGAAGGTTTGACCACAAGACAAGAGGAAGAACATCGTTTAAAGCATGTCTTTGTCTCAGACAACCAAAGCACAACCATGTGCCCACGTACTTGTCGTCGTCAGATATACAGTCAAAAGTGCCACGTCTTAACATCATTTTTTTTAAAAAAATTTGAAATCTCTATATAAAAGTAAAAGTTTAGTTCAACTAATAACAGTAGAATAATAAAATTTCGCGCTAATTTTGTCCAGATGTCAATTTTGACTTAGCTGAACTTTTCTTAAGACAAGTAAGTGTTAATTCAGGTTCGGCAATTAAAATCCCAAATCCAATTTTGTTACCATTACAATTCTGACTATTCTGTATTATTAAATATTCAAAAAAAATTTGAGATGTAATCCTTATATAATCCATTTAAACTAGTCAATCATTTGAATTCATTTTATAATATTCCACTCATCTAATGGTCAAAATTTAAGTTTTTTATCCTACCATCCCATGTTGAGAGTTTACAGGATTACTTGTGATCTAGAAACACTAAAGTTTGACCCAAAAAATGTGCTCCATGACTTTAAAAAAATTTCAAGAATGCCATTAGATTAGGCTAGTAATTTTGTTATTGGATTAGTCCAACAATAATCCAGCTCATATCTTAGAACTGAAGTTTAAAACAAACATTTTTATTATTAATTTATAATATGATAAAAGGAAGACTAGATTAATAATCAAATTTAGCAATTTATCTATTTTAAAATTTTATAAATTAAATAGTTAATTACCAAAAAAATAATACTGATAATGAAGAAAATGGAAGACTGGACTGGAGGGTTAATTTACTAATTCTCATTGGAGTCAGAACTCAGAATAAGCCAGAACCCAAATAAGTTGTTATGGGCCAGACCAGCTTTGTTTGGATCAGGTTACACCAATATTTCACTGTTTGCCCTCCAAAGCTTAATTTCCATTGTTCGGGGCTTGAATCAATTAGGAGAAAAAGCCCATGGGCCAAAACTTTAATAAAAGAATTTAAATAATGATTAAAAAAAAAAAAGGTAGGTTTGTCAATTTGGATACGGAAAAAGAACTTGCAGACGGACGGGCAACGTGTTTGTAGTTTCCGGTGAATAGTTTCCTAGCCTTTCGCATCTGAAAAGCATATTTCCTTTTTCTTCTCAAATTTTTTATTTTCTTTCAAAGAATCTTAAAAATCAAAGAGACAGAAATAAAAAATTTTGTAGCTTGCTCAAAGAATGGTTCAGTTTCTAGGCGCAATTCGTGTATCTCCTTCTTTTGCTCTAGCCAGTTTTGTACCTCATAGGCGTCAATTCTCTTTCCAGAGTTCTTCACTTGCACTTTCGAGAAATGGGCTGTCTTCATTTTCGCTTTCCAGAAATGGGTTCTCTCCGTTCAAGAAGATCATGCGAGCTAGCTTTATTTCAAGTAAGTGGCTTACGTTTCTGTTCTTTGTGATTACTTTTTTTTTTTTTAATTAGATAGTCCTTTAACTTAAATGAGTTTTTATTTGCCATTTATATTGTAGAATACTTTATTTAAGTTCAATCATCACTTACTTTTTTAAATGATATAGCTTATGCTTTCTCTTTCACGGACTAATCTATTATTTACTGTCACAAATGTTAATTTGAAGGTTCATTGTTTTATGTGTGAATGAATGCTAGCCAGCAACTGATAAATATTTTTTATGCATGCCAAGTTATTCTCGGCTTTAAGCCTGGCAATACTGGCGGTTTTGTTTTGTAGAGTAAAAGATTTCGAAAATTGATGTGTTCATTTTGTGGCTATCAATGGCATTTTGATAGGATATTTATAATCTTATTTGTATGCATTGACAAATTCTTCAATACATTCAATAGTTTAACAAGTTTTTTCAGTTAAGCTAAGATTAACTTGTTTTAACGTATTAATCTAAGATCTGTTGCTGGTTTTGTCGCTTGTAATAGTACAAAATCCTGATGGATTTCACTTGCACATATCATCATTTATGATGGCTTTCAACGAGTCATGTTTTAACCAGGTTTTTCATCACAGATGCAAGTGGAAATGCTGATGCACAGTCGCTCACAGACCAATCTGAAATCATATTCATGGGGACAGGAACTAGTGAAGGGGTTCCCCGTGTCAGCTGTCTTACTAATCCTTTAAAGAAATGTCCGGTATTGCTGCAAACCATCCTTGCAATAGTACTTCTTTAACATTTGGTATATTTTCTTTTCTTGTTTATGGAGTGATATTTCAAAAATTTCCACCAGTGGCGATGATTGTTTCAAGGCTCAAATGCTCCTTGGTTTCTCAGGTGTGCTCAAAAGCTGTGGGACCTGGTAACAAAAACAGGAGACTGAACACAAGCCTTCTTATTCGTTATTCTGGCCCTGGTGGAATATGCAACATTCTAATAGATGCTGGCAAGTAAGTGATAGAAAGTCCTGGGCTTTTAGCTTGACTAATTTGTTTTTCTATTGAAATTCTCGATGTCCACTCTCATTTTGCATGATGCTAAGTTCCACTCAGGTAAGAATGCATTCCTAATCATATGTATAGAATTTCATTTGTTCTACCAATGTTAAAATCTCATCTTGCTAACATCTATTCATTTTGAGTTGCATTTTCTTTCATATTATTAGGTCTGGATTGAATTGGAATGTGAAATTTAAGTTATATTTCAGCTTGGTATTAATTACATATTGGCCCGTATTTCAGATTGGGGTTTTGCTTATCAGGGGGAGGGGAGTAGGGAATGATTTACAACGTTGAAATTTTTCATATTGGATTAATGCATAGATTGTGAATGAGACAACTGTATGCTTTGATTGTCATTAGAATTCAAATAGACTTTTATGCATAGATGTGAATGAGACAATTTAACTTTTGAGACACCATAATCTTAACCCTTCAGGTTTCTTGCCTTTTTCAATTCATTTGCAGCTGAGATAGGAAAAGAAAATGTGTTCCAGCTGAATAATGTCGTCAAACAAGAAGTTTTTGGTGACTGCAAATTTTACTGGTTAGACTAATTGCCCTTTATAATTTGATCAAGGTTTTCCTTGTACCTTCTATTTTGCAGGTTTTTCTACCATAGTGCACTTCGATGGTTTCCTGAGTTTGGGTTAGTTTCCGATCTATTTACCATCTTCAATATTTGAAGCTATCAACTTTGGCTCCGCTGATATTTCTTGGTCCATCACAATCAATGACTTTTTTATTAAGTTGCTTGTCTAAGATTCGTACGCAGTTCAATAAGTTGAACTTTACGATTATAAGTACTACGTGCTATAGTAATGCAGGATGAGAAAAATGATTCTTATATCTCATGTACAGAAGGATGGAAAAATGATTTGATTTATGTATGTTTGGCTGAAACAAATGCAGTGTCGTCATAACTCTTTTTGATAAGTATGTTGGCATAATAATTTGATCTGGTATAAATGTTAGCATTTGGGTCAGTCTTAATTCATGGAGTTGAATACCCACATATATGTGCACAGAGATGAGGCAGTCCATTAATTGCTCTTTAGCAGTTTCTAGACAATTGGATTTCAACATTGGTTCACTTTATCTAATACGGTGATCATAATCTTATCCAAGCATGTGTTAAATGCAATGGAGCATTCCTATTCCTATTTCTCTGAGGTTCCTTTTTCGCTTCATTCTAAATTTTGTTTTCCACTTTGGTCATGAATGGTTTCTTATTCTTGTTTGTATCAATTACATTAACGACCATTTGATTGAGTATGAAGTATCATTATTCAGAAGTTCCTAGTTGAGACTTTGCACATTAGTAATAGGGCAAAAGAGCATGAAAACAACTGAAAAATTTCAGCCTTGAGTCATGATCCAAATTATAGTTTTTGGATGCCAGCACTCCCATTTCGACACTGGTTAAAAGACTATCTTTTGCACTGTTCAATAAGTCTGTTATTATTTGTTTAGTTTGCTGATATGTATTTCAATGCTGATAGCTCAAAGAAGTGGAGGGTGGTGGGCTCATTGAATTGAAAGTTGTTTACTGGTTCTCTTGTATTGTATACACCTATAGTCATGTGAATGCCCTTTTGTAACTAGTTGCCTTTCTGCAGGCTAAGAACAATTGATGCGGTTATTATTACTCATTCTCATGCTGATGCAATTGGAGGTCTCTGACGTTAACACTTTTTAATGTTATTTTGTGAAAAAATAAAACAATATTGAAGTTCTTCATTCAAATAGAAATTCATGTGTTATCTGATGCCAAAGAGGATTCTTTTTTCTGCTAAAATTGCTTCCCCAGGTCTGGATGATCTTCGGGATTGGACAAACAATGTCCAGCCTCACATTCCAATATATGTGGCACAGCGTGATTTTGAGGTAAAAAAAAAAAAGAAATGAAAAATAAAAAGATTCCGCTTCTGCTTTGTTTATAGATTTTTTTTTTTTTTAGTACTTTTTTATATCTGAGTTTGTCTTTGAAGTTAACAATATTATAAATTGGCATGCAGTGTAACAAGATGTAATGATTATTTCTAGCTGAAATTAGTTTTAAGAAATTCTTCTGCTGGCCTCAAAATGATGTGGAATTTGTGCTAGGTTTTCACCTCTAGTAGTTTTATTTGCAGTCATTCCTTCTCTCTCTGTTGTATACAGTACAGTGATCATATTTAACTGACAGTTAGTTTAGACTGGTGCATGAAATACTGTTCTGCTACTAATCTGGTGAAAAACCTACCTGATCGACAGAATTTAGCAATGACTGGATATTAATTAAATGTCACAGAAATTTTTGGTTTGTGAAATATTTTTCATATGATATTTGTAAATTTCAGAACTGATTGTTTGATGTCAAAGCAATTCAGGTGATGAAGAAGACTCATTATTATTTGGTGGATACAAGTGTGATTATACCTGGCGCTGCTGTCTCAGAGTTACAATTTAACATCATACATGAGGAGCCATTTGATGCGTGTGATTTGAAGGTATCCATACTGTTAGCATTGGATGAGATTTTTCTTTTAGATTTAACAGCTATGGTCTCTTGAACATGTCATGAAGCTTTAATTTTCAATTTTAAGTGATAAAAATTAGCACCACCAGAAGGATTGTTGATCACGTGCTATAAAAATGTAAACAAAAAAAAAAATATTATATTACTGGAAAACTCACTTTTAGATTTGCTACAAGTGCAAACATGCAAGTGTGGTCAAATATTATGTTGTATATGTTATGAGTAAAAGCTAAATGCTTCCTCTAAGGTGAACCGTTTCATGCTTTGCTTCAGTTTACTCCATTACCAGTGTGGCATGGCAGTGGTTATCGCTCCCTTGGTTTTCGCTTTGGTAACATATGTTACATCAGGTATTGCTTTTAAGCACCATAGGGTTTTGGAAAATTCTTTGGTTCCTAACCACATTCTGGGGCTCATCCTTTGATTGCAGTGATGTTAGTGAGATACCTGAAGAAACTTATCCACTACTCAAGGACTGTGAAATTCTGATTTTGGTCTCTCTCTTCTCTCTCTCACTCTCAATCTATCTATCTATCTCATAGTCGTGCCTGCACAAATGGGCTGGCCATGCCCATACACACACGCACAGTTTCACTTTTTTTCTTTATGGTTTCATGCATATATTCCTTTTTTCAGCTTATATGTCAGTTATTTCATTCAGGATGCTCTGAGGCCTGACCGATCTTCTTCAACACATTTTGGACTTCCAAGGGTATGATAAAAAGAATTGGTTTTTAATTTTACCATAATGTCTTCTTCGTTATTTTATGGTTATTAAAATTGGGACACAAGATGTCAAACGACCCCCCTCTTTTATAATACAGTATGGATATTGTCTCTATCAATTAAAAGTCTAGTAGTTATTGTGGTAATGACATCTGATTGATCTTGCTCGCGAATTTCAGATTGATTTATTTATGCAGGCTACCTATATTTGTTTTGTACAAATGGTGGAAACTCATTTTAAGAGAAAATTACTTGTATCGTCACAATAAGCTCTTTCTTTCTTTCATGCTAAATTGTTGTCAAAAGAAAAGAGGATCCTTTTCCTCTTCTTGTAATCATACCTGTGCTATTAGGATTCTGTGGTTACCTTAACTTCTTTTTTATTTATTTTTTTTTTCAGGCCTTAGATGAAGTGCGAAAAATTAAACCAAAGAGAACACTTTTCACTGGTATGTACGTGCATTTCTGATTTTCTATGAAGAATAAATACTAGTTTCTGTTCCTTTCTCACTATGATGCGGTCAAGTCCATTTTGAAGAGCTTCAAACGAACCGACCCTATAATGAGACTAATAACCATACTCAGTTGTAAGATTATTCCAGACAAAATAATTCACTCATCTCAATTTTGTAGGCATGATGCACTTGATGGATCATGAGAAAGTAAATGAGTATCTTTTGAAATTAAAGGAGACAGAAGGGCTTGATGTACAACTAAGCTATGATGGATTGAGGATACCAGTAACACTCTAACTTCTACCTTATTTCTACTTCCATATTCTTTTTCTCAATAAATACAAATATATAAACTTTCTACTTGAAATGCCAAATCAGTTCCTCATGAACTTGTATTAGAAATTTCCTATATCTTGCCTGCTCTACTACTTCCATATGCTTGCCTGGTCTTCATGTGTCAAGCTAGAATCCCAGATAATTTTTTGGAACCGATTATTTATTAGAAATTCTAATGGCAACTATTACTTATAAATGTAGAAATAATTGGCTTGTTGCTTGTGGATCTTCAGGACTTGCTCAGAACTTTTAAAAATGCTTGGATAGTACTCAATAGTCTCTGTCCTTTTATCAGTGCACTAATGAAAAGGCATTGACTCCTCAATTATTTTGCTCTCTATCCCTGAAAACTTCCATATGTGGTTTTGTAATGATATAATTGTCGGTTGCAATAAATACTATTTTTTGTTTTGAAGTGATTAGGGTTCAATCAAATTTTCATGACAATGATGGCTACCACTTGGCTTTAAAAAAAAAAAAAAAATATTATTCTCTCTTTTTCCCACTTGAAAAACATGTTAGAGCCAATCATGGAAGGGGCATGGTTTTCCAAAAGAATTGGAATTTCTTATTTTTTTATAAATGTAATAGGCTAATGTGGGATTACATCTTTGACATGGAATGGAAGATTAGGTGAAAAAAAATTCCCAAATTTGGGTCTAAAACCAAAATTAGGTTGTAATTTTAAATTGAAGGTTGGCATTTAATTGACTTGGACAGGACAGGACATGCATAGGTTATATTAACTGCAAAATCACCGAACTTTGAGGTTGTAAACATGTTTCATGTACAGTGTTCAAATTGTATTTGTACTCTAAAATTTTTAATTAGGGCAAAATCATTCATTTGTAATGAATGTGTTGAATTTGAATTTGGGGTTCAAGCGTAAATTGTAAAATAATACATATTGTATTAAATATATAATTTTTTTAGAAAAAATTAAATTAAAAATCTCATTAAAAGGAAACTGCATATAGATATGTGATACAGATTAATATGTTTATATAAATTTAATAATAAATCACTGGCCTAAGCTACAAAATTACCTCTTCAGCAACCTCTAAATCAATAGCTTCCTTCTCAAAAAGTAACACCTCAAAATCAAGAAATGAGGAACACCAGTTTAGAGAAAAGAAGGGAGAAGAGAAAGAGAAACTTAGGTCTTCAAAATAGTGAGTTTTGATGACTTTCGGATTTGAGTTAAGTTAATCCAAATTAATTTTGCAATTAGGATGATAATATATTCAAGTTGCTGAATCAGGGTGTCTGGAAGACGAATGTAAGCTTAAAGTGATATTACAATATATGGTAAAGACAATAGAATTTTTTTAGCTTAGACCTAAATAATTTATTCAAAGAATAAAAAAACACCATTTTAATATAAAATATCTAATTAAATTAAAAGATCACAATTTTTTATATATTCATTGAAGAGTTAATTTATATTAAAAAAAATCATTATTTATTTTATTTTTTTAATGGAAAGACAGTTTATTGCTATTATTTGAATTTTTATACATATATACTGAATACAGGCGAGTCTTTTTCTTTTATGAGAGAGAAATTTGGTATAACTTTTCATCAATTTAAATGGAATCGCAACCACATAATAAGATTAGATTGCTAATAGTGTCATTTATACTTCCGATGTACCCAATAATTTCTCTTAGAAATAGATGCAAGCCGGTGGTGAGAGATATTCTGTCACGCATCATGCATGGGTTCATACATTTTGTCCAATGATTGATAGCCGCGTGTACATGTGGGTCCATTCGAGTTTCGATTACCTTGTCACGGGGTGTGATGTGATGGTGAAATTTGGAAAACAAAAGACAAACAAGGAAAAAGAAAGAGAAATAATTAGCGTGAGTGTCAGATCCATTATTCTCCATGAACCATCATGGTATAAACGTACACGTGGCTTGCGGGACATGTGGTTAATCTCATGCATGTGAAGTGATTTCGTGCTCCCACCTCCTTTTTGGCCAGTGATGTACAAAGAGATCATGTGTTTGACATATATTTTGAGGTGGGACCCACTTGTATAATCAATCATTTACTGTGGGACCTATTTTTATATACAATGCACTTCTGTGCATATGATGTCCACTCCGCTCGTGAGCGGTAAACCCATATGATACATGAGCAATTATACATTTACATGATCAATCTCGTATCCAAAAAGAAGAATATAAAAATAGCTGCAGGAAAGAAATCACCAAAATTAATTTCGTAGGTTTGAATATAAGGAAGATTGGTTAGGTTTGATTCATGAACCGTGATCGAGTAAAATACAACCTAGCAAAATTAGATGCTAAAGCAACATTGATAGAGGTCAATTTTATTGTTAGGAGCTACCGGTCATGGAGTCTACAACCTGCTACTATATTATTATATTTGTAGTCAAATCCAACGGATGCAATTCAAACAAATCATTAAAATACTTGAAAATTGAAAGTGTAGATAGAAATGCGAAACAAGAGAGAACGCTAACCTTAAATTCTAAGGCTCCACGGAATAAAATATGTGTGCATGGTGAAAATAAAAGTGAAAGCTCAATTCATGATCAATATTAGCCTGTAGAAGGCATAATATGAGCCCACCTACCACCGACTCACCGAATGAAGTTATAATGATGGCCGACCCATTTTATTTATCCCATGGCCGCCTCTTAGAATGTGACATGCGCACACACATATATATATATATATATATACCACCCGATAATAAAATTCTTGTTATCCATCTATTTATCGGGATTTAATCCTTCATAAACGCATTCCGTTACTCGTTATACATGTCTAAATTTGAGAGACTCAATGTCGTGCACCCCGTAGAGATATCTTAACATAGCTAGTAGTCCCTTTTTATGAGAATATATATTCTACCAAAACTTTTAGGCCATACTTGGTAGAGGTGCCATGCACCTTAATTTCCAACACAACACAAATATGCATATGCACTCTTCAGAATCAATGTATCTTCAATACAAACACAATTAATATCCTCAAGATAGGATGCACAAATACCTTTTTTTCAATTGATGGAGAGGACATATTTTTCATATACCCGACAATTTGTTTATAATTATTTTGAAAAATTATAAAAGTATAAACAGTAGATATGAGCTGGGATGGTAGCATATTCATGAGACTAGGGTCTGCCCATTTTCAAATCTAAATCATTGAAGAATAAAACCATAAAATGACAAAACAATAATACTTAATTTATTTATTATGCCTCCTTTCATTGAGAAAATAAATATTATCCCAATCTATATTTTATAAGCCCATCGAGAACACGAAACTAACAAAAAAAGAAAAAAAAAAAAACAATATTTTAAATTTACGTGGTAACATATTGCCACTAGGTGGTTCCTATCACATAAACTAATTGTCATCGTTGATGACACTATAAGGTATACATATGGGTTGGTGCTCAAAGCTCTAACAAATTTGTGCTTTGTGTCCATAATCCATACATGTACATATATCTTCACATCTACCAAGCAAAAGAAAAGGCATTTACTTACTTTAGTTGACTCGATCAACGGTCAATATTTAGACGCTAACAAGTCAAGCAAACCAAGTTAGCCTTTGCCTATGTAGTGATATTCTATTAAAGAACCATATGTATGTCCATGAATTGACAATCAAGTCAACTGCACGTACTGTATGAATGTATGGTGCTCAAATTTCCAATATGTTATAATCATGCAATTAAATGCATAGTATATAGTTATATTAGCAATTCAAACATCAACACCAATATATGATTTTTAATATTCATACAAGGGTGCTATTTGGTGCAAAAATGTCGGAAATTTCAGGTGTCTTCATGGATAAATAATAGTTGAGTGATCAGGAAAGAAAGGGAGAAAAATAAAGTAACTAATTAATATGTATATCCCTGTTAGATATTAATCAATGGATCAATCATGGTACTGTAAATGTAGAAAGCTGTGAAGTGAAAGTGTGCGGTCTACTAACCACGATGGAAGATATTAAATCATTCTAATCAATTAATATATATATATAGATGTGGCTTTCTCTCGAGATTGATATAGAAATGATGCTCTCTTTTTACATATGGGCTGCCTATTATTTTTTGAATTTTAGGTCTAACTTTATGGGAGAATGGAAAGGTGGGAGAGACTACAGTGATGAAAAAGAAAAAAGAAAGTTAAACATTTTAGCAGAAAATTAAAAATAAAAAGAAAAATTAAAATTCATGGCTTTGTTAAAAGCAAATAGACAATAAAGAAAAGAAGAGATTTTTTCTGGGGTTCGGGGAAGAGAACAAAAGAAAAGACAGAAAGTGCAACGTCAGAGTTCAGCCGTAGGCTTCCCCCTTTGGTTTTGTTTTTGGACGACTCTTTCAGGATCACACACACTCTACCCTTCTCATCCAAATCTCTCCTTCTCTCTCTTCTTCTTATAGTTTTATGAACTGGTTTTTTTTTTTTTTTTATGTTATTCTTTTGTTTTTGTTCATATTCATGTGGTTTAGTTGTATTTTCTTGGTCTTAATTAGGAACCGAGAAAATATATATTGGGTTAAGGATCTGTGTTCAGGTGTAGTTTACTTTCTTTTCTTTCTTTCTTGTTGTTTCTTTTGAGTTATCAAAAAAACCAAAAATTGTCTCTTTGGTTGAAGCCAAACCAAGAAGAAACTATCAAAGCTGAGGGTTATGGGGTTTTGAAGACTATACCTTCTATATAGTCTAATCTAAACACTTGATAAGAAATCAGTTTCAACTTCTTTATTTGGGTTTTCTTTATCTCTTTCTTAGTTTTCACTTATTTTAGCCTTTTCTAGGTTTGGAATTTTCTTAGTCTTTAGATCTCTTATACATATATTTACATGTAAGATAAGATAACTCCTTCTTACATATTTATCATATGAAAAACAAAGATCCATGTATATATGATGCTACAACAACAACAACAAAAACAACCTTATTAAGTGAATACTGCTTATCTAAGAGAAGATGATGAAAGGTAATAATTTGATGTTTCATCATCATCAACAACAGCAGGAGGAAAATATGTCTAATTTGACATCAGCTTCTGGTGAAGCAAGCGTTTCTTCAGGCAACAGAAATGATTCTCAACAGTACTTTAATCCTCCGCCTCCTCAATCTCAACCTCCCAAGAAGAAAAGAAACCTACCAGGAAACCCAGGTTTATAATTTCTAGCCGTTACTTATTTTTATTAATCTTGCTTATATATTTGTTATTGTCTTTTATTAATTAGACTTTGATTGGGGTCTAAATTCATAATTAAGTACCACTGAGCCAAAATTTATAGATTATTTTTGCTAATTTGGTTCTTGAATAATTATATTCAGACCCAGATGCAGAAGTGATAGCTTTATCACCAAAGACTTTAATGGCAACAAACAGATTTGTATGCGAGATCTGTAACAAAGGGTTTCAAAGGGATCAGAATCTTCAGCTACATAGAAGAGGGCATAATCTACCATGGAAGCTAAAGCAAAGAACAAACAAGGAAGTGAGAAAGAAAGTGTATGTTTGTCCTGAGACAAGTTGTGTTCATCACGACCCATCAAGGGCTCTCGGAGACTTAACAGGAATCAAGAAGCACTTTTGCAGAAAGCATGGTGAGAAGAAGTGGAAATGTGATAAGTGCTCAAAGAGGTATGCAGTTCAGTCAGATTGGAAAGCTCACTCCAAAACCTGTGGCACTAGAGAATACAGATGTGACTGTGGAACTCTTTTCTCAAGGTAATACTAATTCTGTATAACAAACACTTTCAAGCACAATAGTCATATATAGCTTACCTTTTGTTTAATAATTTGTTGAAAATAAGATGAAAAAACCGGACAAAAAGAATTGGCATTGAATACATTCCTCTTACAAATCCTTAATTATTTGCATTGTTCTTTATTTATGGCAAAGTTTAATTGCAGAAGGTTAGGTGGACAATCTGTCCCTATTTCCTAGAGTTAAATTCTTTTTTTTTTTTTTAATTTAAGAATTGCATAGAGAAATAAAGAAAGTCAAGTACTGCTGGCATTATTGTCATAAGGCACTTTGCTTTTGTTTTCTTGTGGTGTGATTTTTTGTTTTCTTTTATGGTGTTTTTATTTTTTTCCTTTCAGGAGGGACAGTTTTATCACCCACAGAGCTTTCTGTGATGCTTTAGCAGAGGAGAGTGCGAGAGCTATCACTGCACCACCACCAAACCCAGTAGTACTGCTTAATAATTCTTCTTCTTCAATTCCACATAATAATAATAATAATAATAGTAATATAAATCTCCAAATACCCCAATTCAATGCTCGTCAAGATCATTTGCATGCATTTTCACTTAAAAAAGAACAACCCAGTTTTACTACTACCACTCCTCTTAGGCCAGACTTACCACCATGGCTAGCTGCTGGCCCACCACCACATCATCCTATAGATCATTCAACATCATCATCTTCAATCCTTACTCATCACCAAAATTTGAGCCAAAACCCTAACCCTAATAGTCTTGGACCCACTTTACCTCATTTTCAAGCTCCTCCATCCCCACATATGTCAGCTACTGCATTGCTGCAAAAAGCAGCTCAGATGGGTGCAACCATGAGCAGCAAAACTACCGGCTTAGTCAGACCCCACCACCACCACCACCAGCACCAGCACCAGCAACAGCAACAAGAACAAGCTCACGTGTCTGTTGATTCTAGTAACAACAATGCAATTGCAACCGGGTTTGGTCTGAATTTGTCCTCGCGTGATGAGCTGGCAAGTGGTGGGCCATTTGTCCATAGCCATCATCATGGTCTTATTTCTTTTGGTAATAAAGCTGCGAGCTTTGGTCTTCCTTCTGATTCTACTACAGCTGGTACTACTAATGGTGCTCTTCTTCAAGAAATGATGAATTCTCTGTCTTCTTCTTCTGGTTTTCAAGAAACTACTGTTTCCTTTGAAGATGCATTTGCTAGTGGGGCTTTGAATTCAAAAAAAGATGCAAACTTTCATGATTCTCTCTCTAAAGCAACTACAAATGATAATGGTGGTGGCGGCAGCGGCGGCGAGGGTTTGACTAGAGATTTCTTGGGTCTGAGAGCTTTTTCTCATAGTGATATACTGAGCATGGCTGGTTTTGGTAATTGCATGAACACTACCACTTCTCACGAGCAACACAATCAGTCACAAAAAACATGGCAAGGTTAGCTCTTTACGAGCTGGAGTTTTCACTCTTTCGTTTTGGTCTACAGTTTTTCAATGTTTTATTTTATTTTTGTTTTTGGTTTTTAAGCTTCCCAAAGGGAAGAACATCTAAAATTGCAGATATATATATATATATAGTTCAATGCCCTGTCCTTTTATAATAATTATATTTTATTATTGTTTGTAATTCTTCATTTATTGTCCTATATAAAGCAAACTTCTCAGTTTTAGTTTGATTATGAAGTCATCATGTTGAATTTGCACATCACATATAAGCAGTTAAATATAGTTAATGATAGTTACATACGAGGAAGACTCATATGATAAGACATGCTCAAGTTTAATGAACGAAAGTGCAAGATACCTATTCAAAAGTTACCAGACCCTCATGAATCTTAATCATAGATTTATATTATAATGATAGGCAATTAAGCATTTAATTTGCAGCGTAAACGTCGTAATTATTCATATGATTACGCAAATTAATATTCAATCGCGGTTGATTAGAGTACACACCATTTACTTGTAGCTAAGCGAATCAATCAATTAGCTTCCATTGCAACTATACACAAGTAAATATGATTTTGTCCATTCACTTTTCTTTTTCCTGTCCCATTTTATTTATTTATTTATTTATTTTTAAAATGTGAGTTTGATCATCTTAATAATACGAAAGCTGTGTTCCCAATTTGGTTGGAATTTACACTAAATCGATAATCTGTGAGTAATAAAAGGACAAGATTCACTGTCTTATTATGTAAAGGTAAGTTTCCATTATAAGTAAACTTATGATATGATGCTCCACTAATGTCTTGAACATGGCGGTTCATTTCCTCCACGCATTGAATCTTTCATTCAAAGGTCAGGTTTAAAATTGTTTTTTTTAAAAAAAAAAAAATAGAGTTGAATATAATTTTTCTCGTCAATTTTAATATAAATATTCTTTATTTTTCTACCTCAATTTGGATATGAAGGGAATTTCCTCTCACTAATGATTTTTTTTTTCCTTCTTTTATAATAGCATATTGGATGTAAGATATATGTTTTCCAATTTTAGAAGAATATGCAAATTTGAATAAATTAAAAGAGCATGAACATAGATGGAATATAGAGTTGGGAGGCACATAGGGTAATGGGCACAAAAAGCATAGGATTCTCTAAAAGAAAAGGAAGTAAAAAATATGAGGAGGTAGATGTGCATGTTAGCTTAGTATAGATATTGCGCTTATTCATAAAACAAAAGAGATGCTGCTTGGCACCTTATGTGGGTGCAAGTGGGAAGTGGGATTCAATCCCGAGGGAGGATTTTGCAGTGCTCATTGGGGTGTGAGTGAAAGATGTACCCTTTTTTTTTTTTTTTTACCTTTTTTTCCCATGTTATTTCATATTTAAAGGAGTCAATTAATTCTTACCGTTTTATTTTACTTTTTTATTGTTAAAGGTGACTTAATTAATTATATATATGTGTGAATATTTATCTTTAGTTTGCACGTGTATATATGTCAGTGGCTGTTTTTGAGAAAGAGAGATCAAATATTTGTGATGAAATAAGGTATGATTAGGGTATGATCATCATATAAAGTTAATATGCATGAGAAGACCCAAGTTTGAAAAAAGATGCTTATCCCTAACATTTCATCTATTCTATATTATGTGAAATGGAATATAAGTATGTACTACCTTACCTTTGTAAGTGGTATATTGGCACCTGTCCTTTCATTAATTAGATTCTTATTATATATGTATAAACAACATTTTCTTTCTTTCTTTTTTTTTTTTTTTTAAAAAAAAAAAGTTAGATTCCTCTGAATATGCATTCCCACTTCTCCTCTTTGATCTCTTGTTTCTTGTTTCGTACCACTTTTATAACAAGTATATTCTTTATCCCTCTTTCTGTTTTTTTTTTTTTTTTTTAATAAATCTTCAAACATAAAAGGTATCTTCCCTTTTATGATAATGAGCTGCCTTTTCTCCTCAAATTCCTTTTAGTATTGCGGTAATGTGATATTTTATACTGGCATTTTCAAAATACTTTTTGCATTTTATATGAAAATAAATGTATTTTTGAGAAATAAAATAATAATTAAAGTTATTTTTACAAATAGAGTCGAGTAAATAGACCAATTCAATTGAAATTATAAAAAAGGTGGCTAACATAATAACATTATATATACATATACAAAACAGACAGTCAATGTGGACAAACGCATAACAATGGCATCTTCTCATGAGCAGTTTTTGTGTTTCTTTTCTCAGGGGAATGCATGGCAGGCAGCAACTTATCGCAGAAAGGTGAGAGAGGGTGGTGGGCTATAGGGCACAATCCCCAAAAACATAAGACATGTGAGCGGTGGCTGGCTGGTGCTGGTGCTGGTGCCTCTAAAAAGTTTATGATAATAACAATCATATCCAAATGTCTTTAAGTTCATGCTTTAGTCCCTTGAATCTAATGTAGTTGGAATCTATTGAATTTTTGAATACTGGTTGTTATATTAAAAAATAAAAAATAAAAAATAAATGTGAAATTTTGAAGCTTATTTATTTTCATTCATGAGAGAGATAGGTTGACTTGTCCTTGTAAAAAGATGCTCCCCTTCCCCTTTGCCTTTGTGATAATAATGCTACCTTTTCTCTTTGACTTGTCCCATCTCTCTCTCTCCCTCACATATAGGTTTTATGAGATTAGGATTTGCACTTTTCTTGAACATTTGATAGATTTGGGGGGGTATGAATGGATAAAAGCAAAGTGATATTGGTCCTATAATGGAGCAATTATTTGTGCCAAAAAAAAAAAATTATTTATTTAGTAAATCTTTTTTTTTTTGGATGATTAAAATAAGTTATAATTTAAAAAATATTTAGAAAAAATGTGGGGAAAAGGGTCCTAAATATGAAGGATAATTATAAAAAACATTCTTCACAAACTCCTTATGCAATTAACTTTTTTTATATATAATTAGGAGATGTAATTTCTATCGCCACCCTAAATGTTTTTAGTTCTCCAAGTGGAATATTCACTTCTTTTATTAACTAAGTATGGCATACACTCATATGACCAAACCGGCCTTAAAGCCCAAAATCGTGTCTTCGGCTCATAGCATAATGCTTGTGCTTTTTTCTAAATGCTTTATATTCGCTCATGTCTTAAACGATTGGGCTTCATAGGCCCATTTCCTTCACAGGTTTTCAGGATAAGCATATGTTGTGTTGCGCTGAAAATGATTTGTTTCAATATAAACAATTGGCAGTGTTTTTTGTTTTTTTTTTCCGAAAGCATTTATTAACCTTCAGAATATCCAAATCCAAGTAGAAGCAATAAAATTTTATAGGCATTAAGAAAATAATTTTTCACTTTATTATAAAAAAAATAATCTTTTCATGCTAGTATTTCACTTATTTAGATGATATTATTAATTATCTATAAAATTATTAATTTTTAGTTTTCAAAAAAGATTATTAATTTCTCAAGCCAATCAATAACAAAAAAAAAAAAAAAAAAAAAAAAAAAGTAAATTACTATATTCATTACTTTTCCCAATAATTTTCCAGTCCTTTTGGCGCGACATAGTTATTCTACAATTATAACGGGAAAATACGTTTCACGTGATCAATCGTCTAAAAAACGTTTTTATGAACCTCCGTCAACCTCACCTAACACAGTAAGCAACACTTACATTTCCTGTGTCTAACGAGATATTCAAAAGGAAAAAAACAATTTGAACAGAATCGATGATCAGAACTAAAAAGACTACTCTAATTACTAAAGCAACTTCAATGGCCAGAAAGAGAAGCTCTAAAACGACGACATTGTTTCTATTATTCGTTTCTTTAATCACGTTTGGAGTCTTCCTTCCTGTCTTCGCTTCTCTCCCTTCTCTCTCCTCCTACTCCATTCACCATTCTGATCGTTCCCATCGCCACAGAAAGGTCTTCAAAGTAAATCTCTCACCCTTATCTATGTATGTTTTTAGAACTTTATTTTGTTTTTGACTATTTTTTATTGCCTTAATTGGCGCGATGTTACCTCTCTTTATCAGGCCAATGCTCGAAGCTTTGAGATAGCGCATGACATGTTCTGGAAAGATGGTAAGCCTTTTCGGATAATTGGTGGTGACTTGCACTATTTTCGAATTCTCCCTCAGGTACTTCTAATTATATCTAATTTTTATCTGCAATTTGGTATTTTAAAGCTTTTTGTAGAAGATTCATCAATTGGCCTTACTTTTTCTTATTCTTTTATACGATTACTCATTTCTTTTTATTTTTCTGTTGTGATTTGGTAAACTGATGACTTATTTCTTTGATGAAGTATTGGGAAGATAGACTGTTGAGAGCGAAGGCCTTGGGCTTGAACACCATTCAAACTTATGTTCCGTGGAATTTGCACGAACCACAACCTGGAAAGTTGGTTTTTGAGGGTATTGCTGATCTTGTTTCTTTTATCAAACTCTGCCAGAAGTTCGATTTTCTTGTTTTGCTTCGAGCTGGGCCTTACATATGTGCAGGTTAATATTAATTTTAAGATTTAACGGTTGTAGAATTTATTGTTGGTCTCTGTGGAGTCCATTCTTAAAGTATCAGTGCAATCGTTGTATTTGTTGCAGAGTGGGATTTAGGAGGTTTCCCTGCTTGGTTACTAGCTATAGAACCTGCTCTTAAACTGAGGTCCTCTGATCCTGCTTATCTTCAATTGGTACGTTTTGCAGTAGCTTGTTGCTTATGAGCTAGGAATATCTTGGCGCTATCAAATGTGCACAGTTCCATTTTGCAATTTTGGTGATCTAATGCATTGTAGATCGGCCTGCTGAATGCTTCTGGTGGTAGTTTAGTTAGATAAAGTGCTGATCATTGAGCAGTTTTTAGGGGGGAAAACCTTTTACAACTAGTTGTTTTCATCCTTTGGTTGGTTTTTGCAAAGAGACTATGAATGATGATGATATCCTTCTTTGCTTCACATATCTTCCTTTAATTTTTTGCCATAATCATGGTTGATTTTTTTTCCCTCCTCTTCAGAGGTACGTTTAATTTCTTTTATTTTACATAAATTTTCCCATTAAATAGTTGACTCTTGCCTATAATTGTTAGTCTGACCTTTTTTGTTTTTGAGATCTAAAGGAAAATGAACTAAGATTATAAGGTAATATTGCACTATCATGAGGTCATGTTTATTCTGCCAGATATAAGATCCAAAACGTTTTGCTTTTTGCTGAAGCTGTCTTCCTGTTAAATTTTCATCGGACAGTGTAACATAATAAGCTAATGCAAATTTATTTGAATGTTGATAGAGGAAATGTATTGATTTCTTTTATCTGGATATATGGGAAAATCATTTATGAAATTGGTATATCCTCATTTCCGTCTCTTTTTCTTACCATAAAGATAGTCTTGAATTTTGAAGGTTCTTGGTCTGCAGTTGCAGTGGCCTTCTTAAAATCTTCAATTAATATGGACTTCAAATTTTGAAGGTTGATAGATGGTGGGGAATCCTATTACCAAAGGTAGCTCATCTTCTTTATTACAATGGAGGTCCTATAGTTATGGTTCAGGTATGTATTACTTTTTATTGGTATGTCTTATATGATTTCCATAATAGGATTATTGTACTATTTGGAAGTATATGCCTTAGATTCTCCCAATTTAAACCATTTTAAAGTCATTTTTAGTCCTTGATACTGAATTTGTTCAATTCATTGTCCATTGCTTTGTGTACTTTCACGTATATGATATTAGTTGGTTTCACCACTAAAATAGTAAAGAGGAATATGCTGTCAGATTGAAAACGAATTTGGTTCATATGGGCATGACAAAGCTTATCTTCATCACCTAGTCAAATTGGCTCAAGAACATTTGGGGAAGAATATAATTTTGTAAGAGGTTCTATGCCTTTAAAATTACATTGATGCTTTTACATAAGCCTTTTTCCTCAGTATATGCACCGTTAAACTTCTGTCTATATAACTTGCTTCTGTGTCCAAACAATATATTTCGATGGCTTCAGCTTTGTTTCACTAACATAATTTATATTCTAAGTTGCGAGGTGCATTATAGTACATTTTTCTCTATATACAAACTATACAGAATGGTTCCCTTAACAGTGCCTGAGTTGATCTCGTACATCACACGGCTGTGATTGTTATGCTAATGCACATGTTGAATTATGAGTTCAGCAATATTAGATCATCATATAGGTTATAATCTTTATTTAAAATTACTATAGAAGGTAGATCGTAGATGATTGAATTAATCTAGGAATATGGGAGCATGGGAATATAGGTTATATTGTATATTTGAAATTACAGTAGATTAGTGAAATAATCCGTCATGTTTAATTCTGTTAGGGGGACTAATCCATTTAAAAGGGGTGTCAGGAATGGGTTTGGAAATCTATGATATTTATACATACTATTAAAATAAGAGATAATGTCACCTAATTGTCTGTTGATCTCAAATTTGCATGTTTGTTCTTCACGGTATTACTTGAATGATACCTATTGTCGCCTTCTGCTGATCATAATTTGGCTTTGCTACCATGTCTTGTAGTTTGCTTAGACTCATGGTTTCTTTCACCATGGAACTCAAGTAAAAACTACATTTTTGTTTTTCAGTTATTTCTCTATTATGTTATATAAAACACAGTACAACATACGAGGTTTCAAATCAAAGTTTGTCATTTTCATTGTTGTGAATTTTGGTCATCATGGCTATGACTATTATTTTTTCTTTTTTAAATGTGAACATCCGTTTCACCCTTGATCCCTAATTATCAATCCCAAATAGCCACTTAGTGTAACAGCAGGCCAAAAAGAACTGACATGCAATAGCTATTAATTAAAACCCTTGTTCAGTATCTGCCTCTCTTTTTCATCCATATGATTGATCAAATGAATGTACATTGTCTCAGTTTTGTGCCTGCCATATGCATTTATTATCTCATTTATTTATGAGGTAATAATTATTTCATACTCTCAACACATTATACGGTGTCTTCTACAGACATTTTCTGTTATACATTACATTTATGAAAAGTAATGTCTCTTGCTCAACTCAAACTGACTTTTGGAGTAGATTATTTTTTATTTTCAGTTAGCATGGCTTCGTAACTAGATCTTATTTATTCATAGGTATACTACAGATGGAGGTTCAAGAGAACTTCTTGAGAAAGGAACCATTCGTGGAGATGCTGTCTTTTCAGGTGAATTTCTATATCTTTGTAGTGAATCTCTAAGAGAAATAGTGTAAGAAAGCAATATCTTATATTTTTGAGAGAAGTGACCTTTATATGTAAATTTGATTTGTCTCTGTTCAGTAATTCTGCAAATTTGTTTGCTTTCTAATTTCTTATCCTTCCCTGTTTCCAATGGAGAGTGCACGCGCGTTTAGACTGTAAGGTATATGCAGGTCTATACCTGTAACATCAGGTCTATTTCCTGTAGAGGATTATTGTTGATTTTATTTTCCTAGACGCTTATTGATCATTTTATTGAGATTTTCTCACGGAGCATATAACCTATTCTCAAAATCCAACCACAGCTGTTGATTTCTCCACTGGTGATGATCCTGAACCCATATTCAGGTTACAGAAGGAGTTCAATGCTCCAGGGAAATCTCCTCCACTTTCTGCGTAAGTGCTTCTTTTAGGAGTATCATAACCATTAGGCAGTGGTTCAGTGCTCATATGATTATTGTTTTCAGGGAGTTCTATACAGGTTGGCTGACACACTGGGGGGAGGAGATTCAACAGACAAGTGCTGATTATACAGCGTCTGCCTTGGAAAAGATTTTTGAACAAAATGGTTCTGTTGTGCTTTATGTACGTTCTGCAGTTCAGATTTTCTGCTGAACCAAAGCAATGGTGTATATGGTAATGCTACAATGGTTTGTCCTAATGATCAGATGGCACATGGTGGAACGAATTTTGGATTTTATAATGGAGCGAATACCAATGCTGATGGGTCTGGTTACAAGGCTGATATCACTTCTTATGATTATGTGAGGACATTATTCACTTGTCTTCTTTTGAATATCTAATGCTGCATTCATGGAATAATTTCTATGGACCAAACTGACGTGATATTATTTTTTTTCTAGGATGCACCTATTAAGGAATCTGGTGATGTGGACAACGCAAAATTCAATGGTATCTTTTTTTTTTTTTTTTTTTTTTTTTTTGTGATAAAGTCCATTACTTAAATTAGACACATTGCTACCGTATCTTTCACTTGTTAACAACATTGAGCTGAACTACTGATTATGGTGCTTTAGAAATTAATATAGTTTTGTTGCTAGCTTATTGCCTAATAGCAATAACCTAGAGACTTGAGGACAGATCAAACAATATGTAACCTATGGTTTTTCAGTAATGTAATTTGCTAATTGTTGCCTGTTGGGTTGTACAGCAAGCTTTTGTTTCATACTATTTGCTTACTTTTTGGGGGAGTCTGGCTCAATGGTTTGTCATTTTTAAATATTAAAAAATGCAGATTATTCACTGTCCATAAAATGTATCAAGCAAACATCTCAGCAGCATATTGGAGTTGTGTGTGATATACTACTACAATTTGTGGCCTGACTGACACTTACAGAATATTGTTACTGCCAAGCATGCCTTTACTTGAAGGAGTGTGTTACTAATGATCATCTACCCTCAGTTTGCTGCACTTCTTCCTGGTTCCTTAGTGTTCCACTGATACTTGTGTCAGATTTATTTGTTGATAATGATTCTTTTAAATTTCTCTTTTAACTTAGACTTATTTTTACTTGATGATGGTTCTCACTGATATAATTATCATGCAAGTTTTATGAATGTGTACTTCTTTCAGCACTGCAGAGGGTTATTGGACGTCATAGTGCAACGTCTCTTCCTTCTGTTCCTCCCAACAAAAAAAAGATAGGATACGGACCTATTCAATTACAAAAGACAGCATATTTTTTTGATTTTCTTAATATGACAAATCCTGCTGATGTGATTGAATCCAGAAATCCAGTCTCAATGGAGTCTATGGGACAGGTGCTTTACATTTGTCTTCTCTCTTTAAGGATTATACCTATCCATGATGCAAGATTGCTCATTGCATGGATTCTTTTTTATACATATCCAGATGTTCGGATTTTTAGTGTATGCTTCTGAATATGCTTCAAAGGATGATGGAAACATTCTGTCCATACCAGAGGTAAAAACTATTCTTAGTGTACTAATCTGAATCTTTGATAGCTTCTTTCTAGTTATGAATTTTTATCTATTTTTCTTTATTACAGCACCACAACATTAGTACATCTTTTTGAAATGCATTCTGAGTTTATAATAATTCATGAGATGCTTGACATAATTTGACTTATTTAATTTCACATGTTCCAGGTGCATGACAGAGCTCAAGTGTTTGTGTTATGCACTTCTGATGATGAGGGCAGAAGGCCAACATATGTTGGTGCAATTGAAAGGTGGTCAAACAAAAAACTTTTCCTTCCTAACATCAAATGCATCTCCAACATCAGCTTATTTGTTTTGGTACTTGTCAATCATCCCTGTGAAAATATTATTAACTTTTGATGGTGTCCTGGGCTTATTGTTTGTGATTGTTTTACATTGAAGCTGAAGAGGTAGTTCTGTTTATTTATTGCTCTACTTTGAGTTAATTTCTTGCCTCTGTCTTGGGAACATGTGCGCTTCATTTGTCCATGCAGGGATACTTTTTTCTGCTCGTCTGTTCTGGTCCATTTAATAGTTACTGTTGGAAACATTGTATATTACTTTGAGACTATTCATGCACTTACAGACTTGAAGGCAATCATACAATTAGTAAACTGAAAGGTTATATTTGATGGACTCAGGTTTCAGCATACGCCAAAACTGAAGGGTTCTGCAAAATAATTTTTGTTTTACATGATTAGTCTTTAATTTTGATGCCTGGCAATTTATACTGAAAATTATGCATGTTGTAATTTCTTCTTCTTTTTTTTTTTTTCCCTGTTCATCCAGGTTGAAAACACGGGCCGTGTAAATTATGGACCATCCATATTTGACAGGAAGGTAAAAGCTTTTCCGCAAGAGCTTGGAAAGCTTCCTATCTGGAATTATTAATTACTTCCATGAACTGTGGTTATATTGCTAGTTTATTGGTTGGTTCAGATGCACTTTGGTGTTGTTTCTTGTGACTGTGTATTTCTTTTTGTTATTTCCATTTAATGATGGTTTAAGTTGTGTGGTTGATACATGTCTGATATTCCTATGTCGTCTGGAAAAAAAAAAAAAAGATGAAACATGATTTTTGGCTATACAATTTGGTTATCCAAGGGTACTTGTCTGCTGTGCTTCCAATCTGAATCAGGATTCTTTCTCTCTCTTCTTATTTTCTTGGCATCTTCGTATGATATTTTAACAGTCTAATAGATAATTTTTAACTGGTGTTTCTGACTTGATTTTACAGGGCATTTTGTCTTCTGTTTATCTGGATGGAAAAATTTTGCACGGATGGAAAATAATTTCAATTCCTTTACACAACCTGAATGAGGTTCCAAAAGTCAATGTCATCGCTCAAGTTGCACATTCAGGACTTGTTGCATCATCAGCTCTAAGGAAGTTGGAAGGCGACTCTGGTGGGTTCTTTAATATATAAAATATGAGAATATCATCTATCATATTTATTGCATTATTACTTTAGCAACAACTCCAGTTGATTATGGCTGTGCAGTCCCGTAATTGCTTGCTCCATTATGTGTAACTAGCTTACGTAATTAAGTCTTTCCTTTTTTTTTTTTTTTTTTTTTTTTTTTTTTTTTTGTAGAGAGCGTTTCTACAGAGCCAACATTCTATACTGCCCCTTTCTCTGTAGAGAAAGCACATCAAGTTAAAGATACATTCTTATCATTCAGTGGTTGGGGTAAAGGGATTGCATATGTAAATGATTTTAACCTCGGAAGATATTGGCCGGTAAAGATGATGCTTGCTCTCTGCTCTTTAATGAAAATCCATTCACTTTATCGTTTGCCTTCTCTTAGTTTCATATTCTTGTCTATAAATACTTTTTTCCTCTCTATAACCGGCTCCTTTGCAGTCTTTTGGACCACAATGCACTCTTTATGTTCCTGCTCCAATCCTTCGGCATGGAGAAAATGTTCTGGTATGAGATACCAGAAACTCTAATTATGTCAATAATATAATGTGAAGGTTGAATTTGACTTCTTGTAATTTATTTATACGTTGCTTTAATTTTCAAATTTCTTATATTAACTGCACTTCTTCCACTGTATTTTATGTCAGGAAAGCGTTGGGTTGGTGTGAAATAATATTAGGATGTTTCTTCATTGAAGCTTTTGTCAAGCTATTTTTTGAACATCGACTCAGTTGTTATGTTTGTATTGCACAGGTCATACTTGAGTTAGAATCTCAACATCCAGAGCTTGTCGTACATTCAGTTGATCAGCCAGACTTCACATGCGGTTTGAGTAGGTCGAATGTGCATCAACTTTAGCCAACTTCAAGTCCTCTCAAGCGCACAGCTTTCACCAATTTGATGGATAAAAGGGAGGATTTACCGTATTGTGTAGTTTCCAATGTTCTTTTGGTTCGATGGTTCCCATGAATATATATAAAAAAATTGCTCGACTCAGCTACCCAAGGTTGCATCTGACATTGTCCCTATTTTTCATATAAATTTATCCCCAAAACAGCATAACCATAATTTGTAAAAGAAAGCAAATCAAAATCTATAGTTTCTTTTATTTTCTAGCTGTAAAACATCCATTCTTGATGAAAGTTACAGTACAAACGTAGCCATTCTTCTCCCATCGTGCCCATGGGGAATTTACCAACTCTTCTACATAGTAAAAATTTTACCACCTGATACAAAAATTAATTAAAGAACATTATTTTGAAGGAGAAGCATCTTTTGGATCTTGTTTTGATCCTGACATAGCAGCACCAGCTGCTATTGTCATGGCAGTCGCAGCAGCCCCCAGCTTTGCACCACCAGCAGCCTTCATTACACCAGCTACTTTTGCGAATACAGCTATACCTCCAACAAGCATAGCCCTTAAAGCAACTGTTGGTTTTACTGTCATTTTTAAAAACACCTGCATCATTCAATTGGATACTTCATTTTCAAATAAATTTGTTTAGACAACAACTGATATAACTTCATCAACAATTCCTTGCAACCAACATGGAATTAAATGGTAAGCTGGATCTGAAAAATCAGATGTACAGCAATTAGACAATCAAAAGATACCAAAAGAAAAATCTAAGTCATACATCACACAAAGAGGCCCGTTTATTATCTCCGACATCATCTAAAGGCCTCTGTATTAGCTCCAACGTCATCTAAAGGCCTATTACATTTCCATCTACTTGCAGCAAAATACTATGAAGCCTCAGCAGTTTCCTAACATATTAAACTGAAAATAGTATCTTTAACAGGTGTAACAATGTCTGAGTAGCATCTTCTCATGAAAATGAAGACAACAGTTCAATCCCTCACTGAAGTCATAATTCAGAATTCAGAATTAATTTTCGACATCCTAGGAGGTAGAATTCTTTCCCTTTTCAAATCTTTGCTTTACTCAGTCCATAGCTCTATTCTATTCTACAACTATAACTCAGTGTTTCGTTCCCCTGCCTTTGACGGGCTACAGCTAAGTAATTCCTCAAGCAGCAACATTCTAATACATCATCATTAATTTTCCTCTTAACTTTAAGTTCTGTCCTAAAGCACTCTGCCAAACTTGAGAAAAGAAATCAGGCTGCCCAATGAGAAGCATGAACAAAAAGAGGGGGAAGGGAGTTCAAGGCGTCATTCTTTTATTGCCCTTCCCCTGAAACCAGGCTAGCTATCCTCTTGTTTGCACAAAACACCACAATGTTCTAAAACACATAAATCTATACATAGACATGAATGAAGCACCAACAACCTTGAAAGAAAGAAAGAAAACATGAATGGAGAGAGATGGAGAGCAAAAGTTTCTCACAACAGAAGTTGTCTCTCTAGTAGATATAATGCAGGAAGTTTTTCACAAGCTTACAGGACTCCTGTTTAATCATATCCCAACCCACCCGCCCACATGAGTTCTTAATATATATAATGGGATGTCTTATATCTATCTCATATACTAATATAAGTAGCAGCCACAACAAGAAGACCATCTTCCAAATTCATTTCTTTTCTCAGTATAAACTAGAAGATCATATCCAAATTGTTGTCTGCCACCTCACCTCTTGAAGTACAGCAATTTAAGGCATTTTATTAACCAACATTTTCAAATAGCATTCACTGCTTTCCGAAGTGTAAAACAATCCTTGCAACTAACTGAACAATTGAACATTGTTATAGCATACGCATCCTTACTGCGGATTGAATCGGTTAACAAGACAGCAACCCTTTGCATTTTTACATTTAACGCATAATAAACATTGCAAAATGCTTACATGAAACACAAAATTAAAAGAATCCGTCATTCTAATATCTTTGAATTTTTAATGAAGAACTATACGTTCTCTCCGCTTCATATCCTATATATCGATTGTATAAATGATAAAATAAATACTTGTATGACAAATTATTCGCTCGTACTTTTCACTACCAAACATTAACCTTAGGGCAGGATTCTCATAAACACTCAACCAGGACCTAAATTAAGCGACTTGCTAACAAATCATAGCCAAATCACAAAGTACCCAGATTATATTTCAGCTTCAACATCCAATATCACAATAAAATTTTCCATTTCAAAACATCTCATACAGGAAAAAAGAGTTGGAAGAGGGAGAAAGAACCTAAGTTTCGATATAGATGATGTCGTTTCGCTGATGAAGATGAAGAGGAAATGATAGAGGTATAGTGATATTTAAAGCAAGCCCCTTTCTTGTCCTTCTCTGTTTACGCTACAAATAAGCTCCTGCATTTGTTTATGTCAAGGTCACTGTTCTTCTCTTATACGAAGCCAGGGATATACTTTTTGTATTTGCGAATATATCCGTATAAGCGGCATGTCGTTTTGCCAGAAAAATTTGTTTGAGTTGAGGTGAGATTAAACGATAGCGTTTTCTATCTTGGTCCTCCTATTATTAGCATTTACCAAGAGCAAAGATCCAATTTTTCCGTGATCAATGTGCTTCAACGTTATACACAAACAGAAAGAGCGATGGATCATCCATATACAGGAGGCAGTTGGACAATGATCCCCAACGTGCCATCCCACAGTAACTCCCCTGCTCACTCGAACCAAGACCAGTTTTACCTCCATCAACAACAATCGCAGCAGCAGCAACAACAACCACAATTTAATCAATTTCAACAACAGCAGCAATTTCAACAACAACAACAATTTCAGCAGCAGCAACAGCAGCAACAGCGTTTAATTCAACAGCAGCCGCCGCAGCAGAATCAGCACCACCAGTCGCTCGCCTCCCACTTCCACCTCTTACACGTAATAATCCCTGGCTCAAAAACCCTAATTTGAAATGCTTTTAAAAATTGAAAATTGAAGAAAGAATATTTGTATTGCAGCTGGTCGAGAATTTAGCTGAAGTTATCGAGAATGGAACTCGGGATCAACACTCCGATGCTTTGGTTTCTTTCTTTCCTCTTCTTCTTCTTCTTCTTCTTCTTCTTCTTCTTCTAAGTATGGGGTTTGCTTATTTTATGACATATTATCTAATTGGTCTTTTATTGGGCGTTTGATTAATTGTTTGTAAAGGTTAATGAATTGAACAGTCATTTTGAGAAGTGTCAGCAGCTTTTGAATTCAATATCCAGCTCCATTAATTCAAAATCTATGGTAATTGCCCAGCACCTATTTTCTCATCATTTCTACAATTTGTTATAGTATAAAATTTTAAACTACATTCTGTTCATTTATATTCCATTCTGAGCGTCTTTTGTACATGGTAATGTTTATAGTTTTAGTATGAAGATGGTATATATGATATTGGGGGCATGAATTTAAAGAAAATTTGAATGCTTTAAGGTTTCTGATCTTACTGTCTATCACTTCTGAAAATGTGCTGCAATTTACTTTTGATTAATTGTCTGGTTCAGTTTGATAAATTTATAACCAAATTCACTTTAATGGTTGAGAAGGGTTTAAACTGATTCAATTTCTATGCCCCTTTTAATATATTGGGTGCAGACGGTTGAGGGACAAAAGAGAAAGTTGGAAGAAAGTGAGCAGTTGCTAAATCAACGGAGGTTTGTTATACTTCTTTGTTAAGAATTTTTCTTTGATTTTTTCCAATTTTCAGTTTGTAGACTGATTTTATCCTAATAACAGAGACCTGATGGCCAAGTACAGAAACTCTGTTGAAGAGCTTATCAAGTCTGAGCCATGACTGGTTGACACCACACATGGGTAAGAAATCCAAAAATAAAACACCGAGTCTAGTATAAGCTTAGTACCATCTGAGTGAATTAAATTAATTGGAGGCCAGAGTTGCCTGTTTTAACTAGAAGAGGAACTCTGTGGTCTGTAAAATGTCTGAGCTTTGTTATTGATTTTGTAAAATCGAGGATCACACAGAAGGTTGCAGTTAAAATCTCCTTAGCATTTGGTTTTTTACCCTAGTTGCAGTGTTATTGTAGTTCTGGACATGTATTTCTCAGGCTCATACCCCCTTTTATGTTATTATTATCTTGTGCGGAACCACAGAAGCAATAACAGTTGTTAGGGATCTGGCAATAGTATTGCCTTATTGTTTCACTATTTAGTTTTTCACTAAGCCATGCGTTGTTTCAAATTTTTGGTTTATTCTCATATCTATAAGACAATGATAATTATTCAAAATCTTTGCATTGTTTATTTCATATAATCTGCATAATTTTCCATTTAGGTGCTGTTGCATGTTGGAACTCTTTTATGGTCTGTTGATATAAACTTCTTTCTTCCAGTAGTGCATTTTTTGAAAAAAAGGGGGAGAGAGAGAGAGAACTGAGACTGCAATTGGCTGATAAAGAGATTGAGCTCCAATCAAGTCATAGAAAAGAATCGTAATTCCAATAACATATGTTCCTAGGAATTACTGTAACCTGTCTCAAGCGACCAAAAACAGTGGGATTAACATTTGGATTTTGAACTGTTGACTGACCAAGCATTTTTCTGGAGATAGATCAAGCATATTTTTCCCATGAATGATATCTGATATGCTTGTAGCTGATTTTAAAACATCAAGCATTTTGTTAACACGCAAGTTATATTTAAATGAGAAGTTCCAAGCTGTTTCTGACCATCATTTTGGTTTTGTTAATTTCAGGTCTATTTGCAGCTGAGAATTCTATGCAGTTTTGCATTTTTTTCTGCATGGAAAGCCAGAGGTTCTGTCTCTTGTTGAATCAGATTCACGTTGTATGCTTTGATCTGTAAGAAAACTCAAATTTCTCCTCCTCAGAGCAATGAGCCTATATATCATTTCATCATGGGCAAAACTTTTGGTCCTTTTGGAGCTGGAATCATATATCAGAGTGTTCAATCGGCAATATAACGAGAAATGTGTGGGTCAGGATTCAGAAATTCTTTTGTAATTGTTGTTTTTTGTTTAAGATTTCAATTAATTGTATTTGTATGGACTTTTTTTCTTATGCATTAGTTTATCCTGAAATTTAATTTCAAACATTTCTTCACGGTGCAAAATATGCGGAAATTCCCTTGCCTGTCTAGAAAGTAGACATTATCGGAATACAAAACGTTGCAGATAGTACCATGCGGTCTAAAGGATGGAATCACCATGACCACAAATTTATCATGCATCTCACCTCAGGGTCTAAAAGATGAACACATAAGGAATCACAGCTTCTTGGCTTTAATTGCTCTGGAATTGCAAACTCACCAAGCTGTGCATGTGCATGAACTGAAGCCATAAGGAACACTACAAAGTTCGAGAATTTAAGTTTAAGGAAACAGTATAATATTAATAACTGTAATTAATGGAAATCCCAATAATCCTGCTTCTAGTTCTGTCAGATTTTGAACAAATGTCTTTTTTATATATATACATACACACAGAGACAAAGGCTATTCTATTTTTAGTGGAAAATTTCAATAAAACAGACCTTTTAAACGCCTAATCCAAGATTATATAATTAATTAATTAATTTTCTTATTACTGGACTAATAAATATCATTGTCCAAAAATATCATTATTCATAACTGAATCTGTTATTTTGTCTTACAACATATAAGTCTGTCTCTTCCCCCTCATTTCTCTCCATCTTCCATTTTCTTTCGCTTTCTTGGCATAGAGAAAACAAAGGATCTGCAACCACCAAACCATTGAACAAAATTAAAAATTAAAAAATAAAACAAAAAAGCGAAAACAAGACCATCCCCGCCGGCAACGCAACCGATATCTCACCATCAACAAAAGCTCAATAGGCAATATGAGCATTCCAAGAATTAGCAATGGCACAACCCAAGCCTGTGCTGCCTGCAAATACCAGCGTAGGAAATGCGCTCCTGACTGTATTCTCGCGCCTTATTTCCCTCATGATCGCCAAAGACAATTTCTCAACGCTCATAAATTGTTTGGCGTAAGCAACATAACCAAGATAATCAAAAACCTTAACCAACCAGAGAAAGACGAAGCAATGCGAACTATCATTTTTCAATCTGATGTTCGTGCTAATGATCCTGTCGGTGGTTGTTATAGAATCATTCGCGAACTCCAACGTCAAATCGAATATCATAAAGCTGAACTTGATCTCGTTCTTCATCAACTTGCCATATGTCGCGCTCAACAGCAAAACCATTTTCAAATCCTAGACGGAGATGATTCAACTAATCTTGGCGGCTGTGACATTGTTAATGCAGATCCTTTAGCTATTTATGATCCTGTAATTCAATATCATGATTTTCCACAAGACCAGCAAGATCAAGAATATAATAATGTGGTTCAAGAGAATCAAGAAAATGTTAATGCTTTAGGTATTCGTCATCAAGATTCTACTTGTTCGCCCTCTTCTTTGCATCTCAATAACGAGCAGCCATTTGTTGATGAATGTGATGATATGAAGCGTCTTCTTGATATTAATGATGTCAAGTTTGAGCCTGAAGACTTAGTTGAAAGAAAGTTTGTACCTTCTGCACAGTTAGTTATATCCTCATGATGATTCTTGTTTTGATCTTACTTGCAAAAACAAGGAATTTGTTCTGTTAAGGTTGGTTTATTTGTTTTGATTAACACATTCTTGGAGATTTGGGTACTTATTTGAGTTTTGACAAAGCAAATGATTAATTAAGCTTTAATTAACTTGTATTTATCTAGTTCCTAAGCATCTAAAAACAATCCTAAACAGAAGTTGTAATCATTAGTTGATTAATTAGCATGTTGGAATTTGGATTATGCAATTCAACGAGTGATTAATTACCAGTATTTAGCCAATAATTTTCGGGAAAAAATTATTAGTTAAAAAACTGAATGCCATCTTTCATTCAATTCAATAGAAAAAAAAAAAAAGACAGTAGTTTTATAAAAGTGCAATTTACAAAGACAAAATTTGGAGTAAGATATTAGTTTATTAAGCTTGTTCATTGAAAAAATTGTTAAAAACAAGATCACCATCAGCACTTCAATCTTTGCTCCTGCTGTAGGAGACTCCCTGTGTGCCATAAATGAGCTAAGAATAAGAAAAACCTACAGTACAATCACCAAAAATAAAAATAATCATGTAGCAATTTTTAGGTTTTATTGCCTTTTTGAGCAAAAAAGATTAATTGAAAGTAATGTAATTTCATTATAACTAACCTTCATGAAACGCTACGAACTGATGAAAACATCTACAACGCATCCAATAACTGAAATTAATATTATATTTCTTATCATAAAGATATACAAACTTAAAATTAATTAGTTAAATGAATTAAAACCACAAACAATTAATAATCAACTGCTGCATCTCGTCAACTTTCTAAATTTCATCCAACATATTATTTGTTTGTTTATTTATTAGAAATAGAAATATTATTAATATGAAGCCAGGAAAAACTTAACAAAATGGATGCATTCTAACCCAAGCCAACAGACTTTCCCCTTACACCCATCCTAGACATCCATGATGTTAAGTGAAAAAACCTGGTGAGGTACATCATTAAGTAGAAAATTACAAGAAAATAAAGAAAAGGCTCGAAGCGCTCCTTGATCATCAGTTTCAACATCAACATGAGTAATCCCTTCCATGCAAACCCAAGCAAGAGTTCCAAAAATGCAATAGCTTCTGCCAATTTGGGAATTCCAGACTTAAATCTGCCAATTTGAACATTTGTTGATCATGCACAGCAATTGAAAAATAAAATTCACTTAAACTAGTCAAAAACTGAAAATAGCAAAAGCTAGCATGTTCATGTTCTAATCTATGTTACCTGATCAGCATCTAATTGCAGAATCCTCCCATCTATCTACCACCTGCAGCGTATATATCTGAGAGCAATATGCAATTCCCTGTTGTTCCCTGCAAATTGAGACTAAACATATCAATGTCGTCTTTCCAAATGAGTAATATTCAAATCCCTTTTATATCTAATATACCCATTAATCACCTTACCTTTATCAGATACAACAAACCAGCGCAAATGCTTCAGCACTCATCTCCATTCCTCTCATACTCATCACACCAAACAACTCCATTGTTTCCTCAAGCTAATCTGAACGTGCGTGACTTGACATAAGCAATGTCCATCTCACAAGATTTGGTCCCAAAAACCTTCAGATTGTATCCTTGTGAAAATCTCAAGTGAACCAGTGTAATCACAGTTGAATGAATAATGCCGTAAACATTATATTCCATGAAATATAGTTTCTAACACCCATTCTGTCGAACACATTCTGGATCACTCAATTTGACAAACAATGACCGTAATATCATCATATTTGCCTCCAGTATGCAAGTATCCAGCCGTCTTAGCATCTCTCGCAAAAGGAGAATGATAATCTTCATCAATAGAATTAAACAAAGCACAATCTCCAATTGCCCAAGCTAAGTCCTCTACAGATGTCTCATTATCCCCATCAGTTTTCTCCAAGATCTCTAATATTTCATATGGGTAAATATTATCAAGCAACCCATCACTTCCTACAACAACAATATCTCCAGCTTGTACACTAATTTTTTCCTCATAAGCCATACAAGGCATATCACTACTGCAAGTTCCTAATTGGTATGGATGATTAAACTCGTGTTGCTGCACTGGAGATTTGTAAATATATTTTTTGTCCCTAAATAGCATAAAACCACTATCTCCAAGATTGACATAATGCAAGCAATTATTGTTATTGAGAGTAATAACACAGGCGGTTGAGGAACCTTTAACACTGGTGTTTAAATAGGATTCTTCTAGAACTCTTCCTGGATTTACGCTTCCTTTGTGTTCATCTTGAAGAGCAATAACAGAATTTGCCATGAGTTGGCGAGCGTATTCACCCGCATCGATTCCTTTTCTTTCCCAACCGCCAACGCCATCTGCGACGCCGATGGTTTGCTTTTCTTTGCAAATGAAATGAGAGTCTTCTCCTAGTGGCCTTTCTTGGTTGTCTTTCGCCATGTAAAATGCTCCTGCATTCATCTTCAATCTCTTATTGGGTTTCTTGTGAAAATACCCATCTTCAGTATTTGTAGCGGACTGGGTAACGATTGTGAGCTCTAGCCTCCCTTCCACCCTTCGTCGCTTTACCACCGTCATTAAAGGAAAGAAAAGAACAAACAGAATCGAAAGAATTACGAGGGATGTTGATGACGAGGGAAAGAGTTTAGAATGGAAAGATACTAGCTAGGGTTTTTATGAGGAAGAACTCAGAGTGCATATAATGATTTGAGTTTTCCGGTTGCGTTGTTTTTATGTCATGCCAATGAAACACGTCGTTTTCAACCTTTTCAAGTATAACCGTCGCATTATTATATTATATTATTATATATGCTAAAACTGATCCTGAATTCACTGTTTACCTGAATTTACAATCTAACCCTCTCCTTTTTATGTTATTCCATTTCTGTCCTTCTAATTTCTTGACATAAAATCATATTTTATTTGAACAAACATGTATAGAAATATTATAATTTATACTTTTTTTTTATTTTTATTTTTTTGTCCAAGACATTCATAACAACAGTAATTTTAAAAACTAAATTAGTTTATTAACTTTAAATTAAGAGTCGTATCACATATATTTGTAGTCCTGCATTTTTATTTTATTTTATTATAAACTAGCATTAAAAAGTTACCGTTTCAAGTAAACATATTAATAATTTTGCATTCAAAATCTTTTCCTTGCTATACTTTATTATGTTTTATTTTCTAAAATACTGTAAGTTATTGATAATTTAATTGAAATGTATGCATAAAGATTCAATGGAAAAAAGGTCATTTCAATGAGTAAAATTTAAATCAAATTTTTTTTTCAAAAAATAAAAGTATTCTATAAACATTTTCATTTAATAATTTTTTTAGTAAAAAAAATTGTCTTAATATTTAATTTTGTCCACTTGAAATCATTGTTATTTATGTGAATAAAATTTTTTTCCTTTTTTTTGTGCATGGGAAGAATGCAAATATAAATTTATGCTTAAAATTACTAATGATTATCCAAATTAGTTAGTATTTAATTATTTTCTTACATATGCTCCAAATAAAAAGTTTACTAATGATTATTAGCATTTTTAAATTCTCATTCTATTTTATTTCTAACTATACGATAATGATTAATTAATAGCAAATAAATTTTTATTGTTTAACATTAAGTTTTTCAAATTGTTTTTTAATCTAAAAAGCTTTTGATTATGAAAATAAAATTAATAAGAAAAATGTGATAGATAATACTTAATTTATTTTAAAAATTACTTAAAATAGACCAAATAAATCCATATCGAAGTGCGGATAGAATTTTACTTTTGTATATATACTAAAACCTAATCCAAAAATATTATTCACAGGAATAGTATTTTTTCATAAAAATCATTTCATTTTTCATATTATTTTCATTTTACCATTTGTCATATATACCCAACCCAAAAATATTATTTATAGGAATAGTATTTTTTTTCACAAAAATCATATCATTTTTCATACTATTTATATTTTGCTTTTTGTCATATATATACTATTCATATTTTTCTCTTAAAACATGAAAATGTTGAGATCCAACATGAATCACGCCTCTCTGATATATACATATTTATGAGAAAATAATATAATTGTATCTAATAAACTCATACTAACCTATTATATTAATATTACATGACTAATATAAATAAATACAATATTCATTCTAACTTCAAGAAAATAATTATTTATTAATAATAAATCAATTTTTACATATTTCCTATGACTAAGATATTAGAGTCAATTAAAAATTTTCTAGATCAGATCAAATAAATATTGTTAAGTCAGCTAAAACTTTTAGCAAATAATATTTTAGAATTTTTAATTAAAATATTTTATTTTAATTGGTCATGGCTAATGATATTTTAGAATTTTATCAATTAAAGTCTTTTAATTATCATGGCTAAACATATTTTAGGATGCTGTTATCAAGTATCTATAATCCTAACCGTTGGATCAAGTATTGATAATCCTATAGTCCAAAATAAACGCCGTAATATATATGATGTCCAAAATGTAATTAGCAGTATTATAATATAACTATACATAAATAAATATTTATTGACTTAGAAAGATTGACAATTAATATTTTTTAATTATTATAGTAATAAATTATGTTTTTTTACAATAAAGAGTCTATTACATTAGAATTAATTGGCTTTTTTATAGCAGTCTAATCCCTTCCTTGCATTAAACACGTCACTGTTTTAATTTTTGTTTCATTTTATATGTTACTTTAGAAGATAAAGAAAATCATTTATTAAAAAAAAGAATAAAAAAATTGTGGAATAATGAAAAAAGAAAATCATTTTATATGTCTACATCTCGTGGAATGTTATTATTAGCATGTATATATCCTTCAGTCTCCATCTGAAGTGCCAATTCTTCAAGTATCCTAATGACTTGCTCCAAACCCATTTCCATGTTGTTTCCAGCGGAAAACATATGGACATTCTTCTTTACCTTAATCCAACTTTGCCCGCGGTTCTTCTTTAAACCTTTTGTCCTAGCGGAGGTTCTCACTCTTGCAGAATCCTCCCATCTACCACCTGCAGCATATATATTAGAGAGCAACATGTAATTCCCTGTTGTTTCCTGCAAGTTGAGACTGAACATATGGGAGGCAGTTTCTTCAGCAACATCTGTATTGTTGTGCATTCTACAAGAGTTCAAAAGGGCACCCCATACACAAGCATTGGGTTCCATTGGCATGTTTTTGACAATTTCACTTGCTTCTCCCAATAACCCTGCACGGCCTAGGAGATCAACCACGCAAGCATAGTGCTCCATCCTGGGCTCAATCATGTACTTCCTAAGCATCTGATCGAAAAGGCTACGGCCCTCAGAAACAAGTCCAGCATGACTACAAGCAGAAAGAACAGCAACAAAGGTAACCCCATCCGGTTTGAAACCAGATATAATCATTTGATTAAATGTTTCTAAAGCATTCAAACCAAGTCCATGCATCCCATACCCTGTGATCATAGAATTCCATGATACTAAATCTTTCCTCTCAATTTTCTCAAATACAGCATGCCCTTCTTTGAGACATCCACACTTTGTGTACATATTAACCAAGCCATTTTCCACCAGTATGTTCTTGTTCATCAAGGCTCTAATCACATGGCCATGGATTTCCCGTCCAAGATGCAGTGCAGCTAACTCTGCACAAACTGATAAAACAGTAGAAATTGTCACGGAATTTGCCAGTACTTTGGCAAGCTGCATTCTTCGAAAAATTTCCAAAGACTCTTCCCCTCGCCCCTTGGAAGCAAAACCATCAATTACAGCACTCCACGTCACCAAATTAGGCCTCAGTATTAGACAATCTTTTGATCTCTCCAGCTGCAAAAATATCTCAAGAGCCTCATCACATAAACCAGCCTCTGAATGTGAGGTTATCAAGGCATTCCAACTCGCAATACTCTTATTTTTCATTTCCAGAAACAAGTTCTTCGCACCGTCTAAATCTGCATTCTTCCCATATACACATACCAATGCGGTCTGCACAAAAGAGTAATCTTCAAATCCCCCCTTTTTAACATACCCATGAATCAACTTACCCTTATCAAATGCACCCAAACCAGCACAAACTGATAAGACCACAGCAATTACTTCAGCACTTACCTCAATTCCTCTCATCCTCATCACACCAAACAACCGCAATGTCTCCTCAAGTCGACCTGAACGCGCGTGACTGGACATCAGCGATGTCCATGTCACAAGATTTGGCTCTAAACCTTCAGATTGCATCCTTCTAAAGATCTCAAATGAACCATTGCAGTCACAGTTAAATGAATAAGCTGAAACCATCATATTCCATGAAATATAGTTTCTTACACCCATTCTCTCGAACACATTCCGTGCATCCTTAATTCTACCCAGTTTTGAATACATTCCCATCAGTTCGTTAGCAACGTAAAGATTGTTCTGAAAACCCATTCCTAAAACATGCCCATGAACAATTCTGCATAAACTAGAAGAAGCCATGTATGTGCATGCCTTCAGAACCAAAGGGAAGGTATGCCCATCCCCTAATACTCCTAGAGTTCTCATTTTAACATAAAGTTTAAACGCATCTTCATAGTGCTCCTTAGCAACGTTAACTCTCACAATTGCATTCCATAAAAGCAAATTGGAGAGGCACTCAAAAGGAGTAGTGTCAAATACTTCGTGGGCATCAAAGAGGCACCCAAATCGAGCATAGGAACGTACAACACTAGCAGCCAAGAAAGCAAAGCCACGGCAACCGGTGACAATGATGTGGGTGTGGATTTGTTTGCATTGTTGAACAGTAGCACATTGTTGCAGAAGGTGATCAAAAGAATCAAGAAGCTCATTAGAAGGTTGATTTTCCTTGATGTGGATTTGATGATGGTAGTAGATTTTAAGGATTGAACGGCTAAGAATTTCAGGGAATTTATAGGCTGACAAAGGGAAAAATGCAAGATGTCGAGATTTGGCAACATGAGGCATCAAGATTTTCGCTTCTACAAGCGGTGGCAGTAGGTCGGGTACCCGCAGAAGATGCCTTACCCGAACCTGAACGAAATAGGATATTCGAAACCGTTTAAAATTATACTTGAACCATGTGGAGGGAAGGGGACCTAAATCCGATTAGCATTACTTGTACCCGTTTAACGCAAAATGAAAAAATCCATACAACACACAAATAACTGAACCCTATGAAATCGATCAAACAACATGGAAAAGCAGCTAAAATGCAACCTGCGCCGATTTTCTCTTGACAGGCAGATAGAGCGGACGGTAGAGTAGATTTATTCATTACCACATGTTTTCATGCACTCAAATTCAAATAGTGACCTTCAAAATGATGAAATCAATTTATTCATTACCAGCCATTTCAAAAATCCCATGAAAAATTTGTATAGGTTACAGAACTTGCTCAAAAACAGTATGCTTAATTCACTCAATAGTTAGGCAAATTAGTAGCTTTCTTAAGAGACTGAAATACTCAAATATGACAAAAATTTGGACATTAGGAAGTATATAATTAATCTTTTGAATCTCAAATATTTTGAGAATAAATAAAAAGAAATTCAAAATCAAGCACAAGTGCTATCTGCAAATTCAGGTACCTGAGAATATCAATTTGACACCTCTTCATAATTGAACCCACTAATTTTAAAATCCCAAGCATAGGTAATAACTCAATAGTACATCAAACACATCATCTAAGATCCATAACTCTCTTTAACACTTGACATTTGAAAATCTGATCATGCCATTTCCAATTTCAATGTGGTAGTCCTTTGGTACATTAGTTTGACTACTGCCTCAATGGATACTACAATTGATCATAACCTATCAAGACTCAAATCTTGGCTTCGGATTAGGAGTTCTGCGGTTTACAAAAATGAACAACTCCTCATACTGTAGTACATATGTGCTTGAACAACAGTAGTTATTGGAGTTCAGTCGATCTAATAGTCCAAGTCATCCATATTCGGCATTCGGCTTGGAGGTTTTTTCTCATTTGGATTATCTACTATAGCTGCTTCAGTTGTTGTCAGTAGCAACGAAACGCTGAAATCCAAATTAAAAACGCATGGTTAATTCCAAAATGCAGATATTTTACATAAGCACAACTGTTGTTCGATCAGTAATAACGATATCTACCTGGCAGCATCTACTAGGGCTGTCCTAATTACTTTGAGGGGATCTATGATTCCAGCCTTGACCATGTTAACATATTCACCTGTTTTCAGAATAAATAGCTTTTTGACTGTTAAGCTCCATCAAAAACCAAAACGACAGAAAAGGAAGTTGAAATGCAAAAATAAAATATAATAAGAAATTTCTTCAATTTGCAAGGAAAATAATCACAGCTCTGATTTAGAAGATGCTTTAACCAAACTAACCTTTAGCTGCATCATAACCGAAATTATGATCATCTTGTTCCAACAATTTGCCAAGAACCACAGGAGCATCAAATCCTGCATTTGAAACTATTGTGTATGTAGGTGCCTACAGCAATCCAATTTCAATTGTCAGGTAAGATTCTAACAAGTAAAGAAAGAATGTAATGCAGGATGGAAAATGCCAAACCCTGAGAGCATTCTGAATTATTTGGATGCCTCTTTTCTGATCTTCATTTTGAGCTTGAAGGTCTTCCAGAGCTTTATTGGCATACAAAAGAGCAACACCACCACCTAATACAGCCAAATGTTCAGATACTGAAGGATGTGCACATACTTAACCTTTAAAGATAAAATTAAACTTACCTGGCACTATACCCTCTTCCACGGCTGCTCTGGTAGCATTCAAAGCATCTGTTACCCTGTCTTTCCTTTCTCCTACTTCTGCCTCACTAACTCCTCCAACCTTTAAAGAAAAATCATTATTGCTTGGAAGGCTATATGATGTATATATCAGGAGGACTACTTAAAAAATCTGAACAACATACCTTGAAAACAGCAACCCCACCAGACAGCTTTGACAGACGTTCCTGTGCTTTTTCCTTATCAAACATGGCACTGCTTTTTTCCATGGCTGTCCTCAGCTGTTCAATATCATAGACATCAGTAACTTTAAACGAGAGACAAAAATCCTTCTTTACTCTCCTAACCTATCTAGCTTGCATTTGAAAATCAAAACTAAACAAGCTGAACCACCTTACACCCTGGAACAAACCCCCCGTCACCTCTCTCAACTATCCTCCTCAAAACATCTTTCACCAAAACAAAGGAAGTATCTATGTAAGAGATAGCTAAGAATGGCTTGTAACTTTTACATATGATCAATCAACTGAATTTTCTTTGGGGAGAGAGAGGACACAAAATGAAAAAATATATTAACCATCACCATACCTGCTCACATCTTTCTTCAATCAGCTTCTTATCCCCACCTCCATGAAGAATTATTGTGTCATCAAGAGAGACAGTTACCTGCCATAACTTCAGTCTGTTAGCTTAACCTAATCCTGCAAAAGGACACTATAAATAAAGTTATATACAGACCTTCTTAGCAGTGCCAAGCATTTCAGTTTGCACTTTTTCAAGAGTCAAACCACGATCTTCACTGATAACCTGTACAAGTAACCAGTTATTCATGACACCATAATCATATATGAATACATTTATGAAATCAGGAAAATAAAATAACCTCTCCACCAGTAAGAACAGCAAGATCATCCAAATTTGCTCGTCTGTTTTCCCCAAAACCAGGAGCTTTAATGGCACAGACCTGACAGAAAGCTAATTAGATTAGTAAGTAGTTGTGAGGCAATGCCAAAATTCACATTAGTACAATATCTTGTTAAGAAAAAGCAAAAGACCATCATGAACATTTCCCTCACTTCCATTATCTCTTTCTATCACACATGCGTAGAGAAGCATATTGTGCATTATCACGCCAACAAGTCATTAGTTAATATCCATGCTTTGCAAAACTAAAATGCTCCTTTAGTTCCAAATATAAAAGCAAATTTATAAATGGTAAGATTTATTTTTCTTCATATGTGCTTACCCAACTTCTAAAAGCAGGAGAACTACAGGTAAATTTAGGACATAATGAATGCCATTATTGGTTTTGCACAAGCAATTTCAAAGTGCTCTTAATCATAATTATCTTAATCATAATGAATATAAGCACTTATACGCTTGAACAAGTCATCATATAATTATATCTTCCAAATGTGCTTTTATTAAGGGGGGAATACATTGCAGGTAAAAGCCACAATCATCCTTCAAACAAGATTATCCAACAACAGGCCATATTAGTAACTCATCAATCATCATAATAGATACATGCAACACACCGACAACTGACCCAATAATATCACAAATACAAAAGTGCACGAGTAAGCACAAAAAATATAAATGTATAAAACTACAATTATATGCTCATGTATACATGCTCGTAAGTATTGAATTCATATTAACATAGAATTTTATATCATCAACATTAACAAGATCCTCCATATAAGGCACTATGCTAAACAAAGGAACATCAAAACAGGGATAATCATTCACCTTAACTCCAGCATGATGCTTGTTGAGAATAAGCATTGCTAAGGCATCACTTTCCACGTCCTCAGCCAAAACTAGAAGTGGTCTGTTTTTCTGTTTGAAGTTGAATAATTAAACAAGAAAGGGATTAGAAATCCTTATACCAGTTCAAATCACCATTCACTTGCCACAGGTTGACAGCAACAATTAAAATTTTAAAAATAAATAAAAGAAAGGCACTTACTTTTACTGCCAGCTCCAATATTCTCACAAGTGAGTTCATGTCTGAGATTTTCTTCTCATGAATGAGGATCAATGGATTTTCAAGTTCCTGTAAACAAGCAAATCAATAATTTTTATTTTTTCTTTTTTTTTGAAAGTATGGTACAATACACAACCAAATCAAAGCTGGGGTGCTTCAGAGATGAAGTTATCATTGAGATAGAGCATGCCAAACCCATTCATTTCTAAGAGCAACATCACCAACATGCTTAATTACCGCAAAATTTATTTTGGAAATAGAATAAACTATTATAAAGATCCAATAGGATGTCCACAGTTCTCTCATCACTTTGTATTACTTCACCTCACTTATCATTTGACTGTTGATCACAACAGTACAAGCAATCCAAACTATTCTCAAATACAAAAATAAAAACTAAGAATTTTAATTCTAGAATACTTCAGTTACACGGTTTATAGTGAAATAATCATTATAGCTCAATATACAGAATTAATTACTATTTGAAGTACATATTGACAGTAGAAAACATGCAGATTTGAGCTTACACATTTCTGGGTCTTCTGATCAGTAATAAAATAAGGAGAAATATAACCTCTTGCAAGCTTCATTCCTTCCACTACTTCCAACTCATTTTCCAAAGTATTCCCATCCTGCAAAATTCAAGATGGTATGTAACCTAGAACAAAATTTTATCCACTGATCATAATGATAGAAGGAGGAAGTTTGCTTACAGCAACAGTGATGACTCCCTCCTTTCCAACTTTCTCCATTGCTCTCGCTATCAGTTCTCCGATCTCACGTTCACCATTTGCAGAGATAGTAGCAACCTATTCATTATCCACGATATAATATGATAGACTGACCCAATAAATGTGAAAACAGAAGATAGATATGCATAGAGTGTCAGGGCAATATTATAGAAAGATCAGCTAGCTTTTAGGAACATAAATTAATATATTTCTTACCAAAAAAAATGACAATCAATTTTATGTTTGGCATTTTCCATTAACAGCTTTATCTAATGCTTTAAATAAAACATGTATTCATGCCAAAGGAAAGTATTTCCAACAATTAAAGAAATCAAGGAGCTTTTTTTTCAATGTTAAAGAAATTAAGTTTCTATCTGCAGGTTAGAGTCCTAAAATTATGTCCTATATCAAACTTTCCCATGAAAAATACAATAAGCAAAATACTTTCTGTAGGAAGCTACGATACCTGTGTAATTTCTTCTGGAGTGCTTATCATTAGTGCTCTTTTTTTCAAGTCAGAAACAACAGCTTCAACAGCCATATTTATGCCTGTGCGCAAATCCATCACATTTACACCAGCAGCCACAGACTTGCAACCTTCTGTGAGTATTGCCTGGGTCAGGACAGTGGCACAAGTTGTACCTGTAATAACATAATAATATATATCCCGCAATCAGTAATTCTCAGGTTCCTTAACAGGTGAGGTGGCAAACAACATAAATTTTTCACTTTCAACATTGTCTGAAGTAGATGTTACACAGCAAAATGTTTGTAAATTAACATGACGAAACCAAACTGGCTGATGCTTTAAGCATGAAAAATGAAGTAACCATGTAACATTTATCTTCTTATACTCATGCACACCTAGAGATTACAAGATGACATTCATATCAAACATACCATAACAAAATCACCTTCATTTCACTTGTAAAGAATCAAAACGAAAATGAAACCAACATAAAAAAAATAGTATAATTAAGCATTTCTGACTCCATTACAACATATCTCTTTTCTTTTTTTTTCAACCCCAAAAAGGTTGCTTTGAAAGTGTAAGAGCAAGTAAGAGCCTTTAGTCACATTTCTTCAGCTTAAAAGAAAAATAAAGGGTTTTTTTTTTTTTTTTTGAGCCTATAAGTGAATAGAAATCTACCCAATCGGCAAAATGCTTAACATCAAATCATAGTATGCTAACAAACTTATGACAAATTTCAGTGATCATCTTACATGTCGAGAAATAGCAGCAAGAAATTACCATCTCCAGCAGCAGTGTTTGTAGCATTCGCAACCTGCTTTACGAGGTCTGCACCAACGTTCTTAGATTTTTCCTTGAAATTGATGCTTTTGGCCACAGTCACACCATCCTTTGTCACCTTAGGATCCCCATGACTTTTCTCAATAATAACATTGCGACCCTAAAAATTCAAAAAGCAAAAGAAAAGTAACAAAGAATGAACTGCACGTATAGTGTTTTGACTATTAGTCTCAGGAACCAAATGGTGCATGCCACCAGTAACTAAAATTTAAATGATCCAATAAAATGAAAAATAATATAATGAATCAGTTGAGACTCATCTACAAGATAGAAATTTTTCTTGTTCTCATCCATTGAGGAATGTGATGGTTTTCAACTTCAGCGGGACTTGAATATAGAAACTTCCAACTGGAATTCTTGAGTTCAAACACTAAGTTGTTCCCTAGGAATTGAACTCTGAACTCTATTTTCAAAATAGCATTTATTAGTCTAACTATGTAACATGTATCTCTATCTATAAACATACGAAAACACATAGCAAAATACAATACCTTGGGTCCCATCGTGACTTTCACAGCTTCGGCCACCTCATTGACACCCTGCAACAAAGCTGCACGAGCTCCAACCCCAAAATTGATATCCTTCGCAACATAACTTCTATTGCATAAAATATTACCACACACCTACCGAATCCAAATCACCAAAACAAATGTCAAGATTGATGAATTTTGATAAGATAATAAATGAAGAGATAGAGAAAAATCCATTAATACCAGTTTCTTCGAAGCAGATGAGCTGCTAAACGAAAAAGAAAAAAAAAAAAAAAAAAACGGAGAAAGATGTATTAACCACTATATTAAGTATATAGATAGTTATAAAATGGGAGAAGTGTAGTATCGAAAATGATGAAAAGAAATTATTACCCTATAGATGAAGCTAGTCTTGAAACTACTCTATACATATCTGGCAAATGCAATCACAGGGGATACGCAGAAGCAGAGACAGGGAAGGAGTTTTTTCTGATGTGTTTCTGTATGCAATTCAGAATCAAAAGCGAGGGCTTTTGGTAGGGTTTTAGCTTTCGACGAGGTTTAATTGTTTGTCCAGTGTTTTAACTTTAAGCCCATGATTTTAAATGATCGAACACTAGAAAATTAAGAAGGCTATTTATGGGCCTATGGCAAGTTACGATACGAGTGGATATCGTCTAAGAAAAGGTCGTTTGGAACCTTGGAATGAAACTGCAGTTGTCCAACGACGGCGAATGACGGAACGGCCATACTACAGTTAGTTTCGTGTTAAACGGTAATCGTTTTGTTGATTCATTTCTGTCATTTTGTTCAAGATGTCAATTTTGATGAATGCCCCTGAAATTGAGAGTCTTTTCGTGAATGGATATCATGTTGATTAACATTCTTGAAAATCAGATAGTTAAGGTTATTTATTACATCATAAATACATAAATAAATATATATATATACGCAAAAAGATTATATCAAACAATTAGCAATTTATAGTTCTTTTTCTCTTTTTTTTTTTTTTTTTTTTTTTTTTTTTGATAATTACGGTTAGGGATATCCTTAATACTTGGGACTTTTGGGAGTCAAAATCACTCACATCACAACAATTTTCACTAGAAACGCCCAATAATGACATTTTTGGACAATAATGGCACTTATAAGTTGCAAATTGTAAATACAAAATTACTAAAAGCCCCACCGACAGGACATAAATTAAATAAAATTAATGTTTCGTGCATAACGTTATCCTTTGCATAACGTTATCCTTTGCATACCCACCAATGTTTCCATTTTATATTAAAAGAAATTAATTATTAGAAATTTTGGACACATTAGGCTGTGACATGACAACCACTGCCCACTAAAAGCATTTTGGGGCTGTGTGTGTGAATCACACGATTTGTTTAGCTTAAGACCCCACCACATGTCGGAATTAAAAGGAAAGCCAGTTCATTTTTTCTTATTTTATATCATAATTTTCTTTTTAACTTCCCATTTTCGAGTGACTCATGAGGATTTGCAATTCACTAGAAGAAGAAAAAAACTAAGATGAGTCCATCTGGCGACATAATAATAATAATAATAATCAGAGACTATTATCATTTCGTGATTGAAACCCTAATCTTATATAAATTAAAATTTATTTTACTACTTTAGGCACTCCCCATTGATATAATTATTCCATTTTTATTATTCTATGTACAAATCAGCTAATAAAATAAATAAATTAATATGGTAATCAGTAATTAAAATGGCTGTAATAACACAATTAATTCAAAGCCTTAAAAATTAAAGAAAAGCATTAGTTTATTGGATTTGCATTGAAAGGTAGCTACAATCCTTGGTGGATAACTGGATCTACCAAGCAAATTACACATTCATTAATTGGCATATGGTACAGCTATATATAGTCAGCTCTACCAACAAAATAGAAACACTGTGCATAACAATAAGCAAATAAAAAAGAATCAAACGAACCAAACTCTTTTCAAATCTATACATAACAAATAAATTTTCAATCTCCTAAATTAAGCAACAATTATCACCGAAGTTTCTTCAATTTACAGAACATATACCAAAATATATATATATATTTATGTTTCAGAGGGGAAAAATGAGTACCATATAATAACCGAAAGTTCAAAAAAAAAATATATATATATAATAAGATTGAAACACCACACCTTATATATTTTTCTCATCAGAAAGTCCATTTCCAGATCTTGATCCTCACATCAACCTTACACTTAGCATTAGATACAGAAGCTTTTGTTGCTGTTTTTCCATTTGGAGCAGTCACTTTAATTCCTTCACAGCTTACTCTAATCCCAACTTTTGGTGACTTTAAACTATCCATTTTCACTTTCACTTTAGTTTCTAACTTTATTTTCAAAGCCAAACCATTCTTCGTCTTTAAATCTTGCTTTAACTGGCTAGAAGAAGTATCATCAAGTTGGCCATTACCGCTTGTGATTGTAGCTTTCAACAAAGTTGTGTTCTTTGTTCCATGCGCAAAAGAGGGTAATAACCCATTTCCTATAAAGATACCATCTTTAGCAGTAGTTACAGAAATTGTTATTGGATTGTATATGTAAACAAGCTTTTTGTTTGGGTTTTTTGTGGTGATGTTTAGGTTAATATTGGTTATGAGACGGGAATTTGAGGTTACGTTTAGAGAAGAGACTTTTAGGGCGGAGACGGTGAAGGTAGGGCGTTGAGGTCGGTAGATGACGTAAATTACGGCACCGGCTATGGCGGCGAGGAGGAGAAGAGCGAATATGATTATTGTTATCCAAAGACAACAAGCACAGCAGCAACTGCGACGGCTACGTTTGCGTTGGGGTTGAGGACGGTAGGCAGGGCGTGTGGCACCGTAGAGTTGGGCTTTTGTGGCCGGAAAAGAAGGGTTGGCGTTGGCGGTGACTGTGGTCCCGTTCATGATGGGTTTAGTAGAAGGGTAGACTCTGTCTGTCATAGTGAAAGAAAAGAAAGAGAACGAAGGCAAAGGCAAAGGCCTTTTTTTAGAGGAAAGAGAGAAAAAGAAAAGACTTTAATGGTGAGGTTGAGGAGACGTGAGATACTAATAATCAAATTTAGGATAATAAAACTAATAAGGAAATAATATTTCTTCTCAAGAGAAATTCATAAGGGAATAGGAGATCTATTACATACATAAAAGGAGAGGAATATAAAACAAGTTATGAAATAGAAGAAATTAATGAGAGTAGATAGCAACATTACAACCAATTTCCAAAAAAAACTATGTGCTTGAATCGAATGTAATATTCAGGTAAATTCCCTTCTAACTATATCTATTGTAGCGGCACCGAAACATAATATGACAATATTATAAATTTAAGTCTGAATCTCTCTCATTTAATCATTTCACTCTTACTTATTCAATCATATGTTAACACCGACATATCTTTAATTATTGCTTGAATGTATTCAGAAAAAATTTTCATTATTTTTTCGTTTTCCAATATCATATTAAAATTTATTTTTTTATTTAGCTATTTACATCAAAATTAAAAAAATGTTTAAATTAAAAAATTGGAGAACTTTAATTATCAATGATGAAGTTTTTTTTTTTTTTTTTTTTTTTTAAGAGATTCAACCTCGTAGGAGATGTGCAACTTTCCCTTCCCAAACCCAAACTAAATCTTAATTTAGGGGCTAATTTAGATATTTCACCAAACTATCACTCTCCCTTATAAATTCAAATAAGACCAATGTGGTTGAAGCACCAATTGATTAGATATTACGTACGGGTAGTTGTGCGTAAGTTTGGTAGGGTAAATTATAATTTTGTTAATTTTCAAATGTTTGTTATTATTAGGTAGCCATTGGATATGTACCTTGCACCTTATTAATTTTATAATTTTTTAAAATATATTTAATAAATATAAAACTACAATAAAATAATTAATATATTTTGATTTTTTTAAAAATCTCATCTAAGCTAAAAAAAAAAAAAGAAGAAGAAGGATATAGTATTATTAACGTGAAAATGAAAATAATTTGGAGTCTGTCCAGTTCCCCAGCTCTTAGCTGGGTTTTGAACACGTGTGCAAAGTGATATTCCATTATGAAGTGAAGGCCTGTAATGTTACCATCATCCAGAATTATCGAATATCAATAGCCAATCAATTAAACGACCTCAATTGCTTCAGTTGTCTTCCATAAAGTCAATAATTATACGGTGGAGCACCTTAACTGTTTCAAATTTGTAAATTTGGCCTCCTTTTTCCCCAAAAAAAAACTTTTTTTTTTATATTTAAAATGCTAAAAAAAATTAAAAAATATCTGTTATCAAGACAAAAACTAAATTATTTAGTTTTCAAAAGAAAAAAATTTATAAAATTTAAAATATTATTAAAAACAAATATAAATATGCATATATTGATCCATTAATCATTAATATTTATTTTTGCTAACAACTGCTAATCAATATTCGTCACAAACAACTGCAAGTAGTTAGCACTAATTATTATATTTTACATTCAACAATAAATTTTAAAATAAAAATTTTTTAATTTAAATATTTTAAATTCTCGTAATATTTTTTAATTTTTGATGTTACAATTAAAAAAAATATATTTGTTGAAGTATTAATAAAAAAATACAGGTTGTTAATGTTTTGTAACCTTAGAAAAAGAAAAATGAAGATCTATAAAAACATACTGTCAGAACCTCCCTGCCCAACGGCCGACCAGTGGCTTTTGTCCATTTGCTTTATCATCAATCATTGACCGAAGGAAAGTCAAGAAGAGACCCAGCAAATTGACACTTCACCTGATGACAAAAATGCGAAGACAAAAAAAATATTTTTTATATTTTGGTGACGAAAATGGGAAATCTTAGCCTATATTATCGACTTGACAATTTAAGCTCCCTCTACTTAACCCATACTATTGAGACTATGATTAATCCAAAATTAACCTAATTGATGTGGTGAAACTTTTCATTTTTGTACGATATCACATGGGATTTTTTCTCTTAAAAAGGGAAATTGATAACTATTTTTTCTCTTAAAATTAACTGTTTTGCTAATTATTAACTGTTTGTTATTTACCTAAAAAAAAATTATTATCGAACACTGCTTATGTAAACTCTTTTAGATTACCCGATCATGTTAGACCCATTGTGACAGAATAATATATCAAAACATCTATAATTCATCAATAATTATTTTGGCATTGACACACGCCTTAACCCAAGCATCGTGAAAAAACCAATGACCAGCCAATTGGGCCCAAAAAAAAAAAAAAAAAAATGTAACTGACAACCAATGCCAAAATCTGCAGCTCTGTATGCATAACCCCTGATGGTTCTTACGCTATTTCGGCAATTAACATCAAAAAGGACAAATTGGGCTTCGTTTTAATTCAAGCCCATTAAACCTCCAGAAACTTTTTCTGGCCCAAGTTCGATTGACTAGTTTACAAAAAGAAAAAAAAAATTGTGGAATTGTATTATGAACATGATAGATGATCATATTCATAAAATAAAAAAAAAATGGAGAATAATGATCCACCGTTTATTAAGTGGCAGTTAATAATCTAGGTCCATTGTGATTTGTGAGGATTTGTGGCCCACCCATTACAAATGAGAATGGGCTATTTATGTGCATTTATGATAGGAAATAGGAAGGCCCACAATTGAATGATAGGTTGGCCCACTAAGAATATTCCTCAATTTTCACACGCCAAGGAATATTTTTTTCAGATGGGTAAAACATATATTTTCAACGATTCGGAAATTTCGTTTTCAAGTACACCAAAATGTTGGTTTCTCACTGGATCTGTAATTAAAGATGATTCTGCACAGTTACAAGTTTAATCCCTTGACACAAATATTTGCAAGGAAAAGCAAAAATAAATAATACTTCCTCCGTTTCACAATATTTTTTTATATTTTTATTTTTAAATATCTCAAAATATTTATTATAAATGGTTTTCAATTATAAAAATAATTTTTTTTTTGTTTTAAAAGAGAATAATTTTAAAAAAGTATAAATATTTTATATGATATGAGACTATAATTAATATGTTTTTAAAATTTTACACAAAAGTCGATAGGATAAATATTATGGGACGGACAAAGTAATAACCATAAGAATGAAACTACTAAATCAAATCATTAATGTATTTAATTCCAATTTGTTAACACTAAAAAGTAATTACAATAGATTGATTTTAAACCTCTGTGTGAGAAAAAGAAAAAAGAGTTGAAGAAAAAGAAAAGTGGGGCCTGCAAATTGAATTTTTTTTTTTTTAGAAAATGTGCACTTTATGAGAAGCTACATTGATTATGTGAAAGAATGATCCTTTTTCCACGTGTTAGGCGCAGTTCTATCCAAGTTTGACAATCAAAGTATTATTATTTTATGCAAAGTAAAACAATCAAGAAAAGCAATGCATACAAAAAGAGATGAAAGTATTTTTGGAGAAAAAGTCCTTAATCAAAGTAAGATTAGTTATTAATTAATATCTTCGAATCAATGAAGAAATCATTAACTCAATAAGAAATTTGAAATCGAAATTCCATAAAATTTTATCTGAATATCACTGATTGAAATCTTGGAAATGTGCAATAAACTAGAAAGTACACAGTTCACCTACACATTAACTCTCATGGATTGGAAAATTGCAGAAGATTAGGCCATAGTTAAGTTGACACCATTCTCTTCTTCTTCTCTACGTATTAAACTGAGGAAAAACAGAAAAACATGGGCGGTGGTGTCCGACACTGCAATCCAAAAAATAACTACCAACCCTGAGGTGCCTGTCTCAGGTGGGACCAATGCACTTATGTCCATTGTTAATTTGGCTGTTTACAATAAAATTTACAAATATCTATCAAATCACTTGAAAATTTGTTCCCTTTTTATCACTTGTTTTTTTGAAATGACATTGTAAACTAATCAAGAAAGTGATCTACAAGATACAGGCAACTTCACTTTCTGGTTAGGCCAATCGTTATTGTATAAAAGAAGACCACTATGAAATAGTTGAGTACTAATCAGCAAACCCGGTGGGTAGAAAGGTGGAAGAAAAACAGGCCCTTTGAAATGTAATAATGTGCTTTATATTAAGATACCATACTAGAATGCTTCAAGATAATCATTTTTCCACTATTAGCTGCAAAAGAAGTCAAGCAATCTCATATTAAACCATTCAAGCAAATTTTTTTCCCTAACTGTCAAAAATGATGTCACCTATCCATTAATGCATTTGTATCTCTCTCTCTCTCTTTCTTCTCCACAAACCTTCTTACCCAAAAAGTGTCACTTACTTAGTTCTTTAATATCAACTGTTTTGCTTTTTTGTTGATCAATTTTAGTAAACTTCCAATCATCTATAACTGAAGCAACACCCCAGATCAAAAAATAACTGAAGCAACTATTTTATTACCATTCCTTAACTCCCTCCAAGAAAATACCGTTTAGGTTCTTGAATCTTGCTACCTAATCCATTCTTGTTTGTTCACCACCCAGTCTTCTTAATTTTCGTTACTTTGCTTGTACTATATGTGGGTCTTCTTTCTTTATGGTCTCATTGTCTATTGTCCATTTGTTTCTTTAAGCCATACGCAATGTTTTTGTTCAAAATGATGTTTCATTTTCCCATTACTTTCTTTCAATTTTCTCCTCCTCATTTTGATGTGTGGGTGAGATCTTGAAAGTTGATCTCCTGCTTCCTTGGTGTGAAATGGGGGTGCGGGTGGGTCTTTTGCTGGTGATCACTTGTATAAATGCTTGTGCTTTATCGGTTCTTGGATCTGCAGGTAATGGGATTTGATCTTTTAGGCTTTTGAGTGGGTTTTTTTTTTTCTTTGAATTGTGGATGATCCATATACTTATTCATATATTACTAGTAAATTTTGAATTTCGACTGAATTTTAGAATCTGGGTTAATTCTGTAGCATAATCGTTTCTTATCATCAACAGGAAAAGAAACATACTCAACACCCTTTACTCTCCACTAAGAGGAGATTTTTTTTTTTTAATTTCGCAGAATTGGGTAGGTAGTACAGTGCAAAATTCTTCTTTTTGTTTTAAATATATGATCCTATGATGCCCATTACTGAATTGCCATTGGAATTTAGGTACTACGTAGTTTATGCTTTCTTTTTCAGTCTGTAGATGCTGCCAGCATGTCATTTCTATGTGATATAGAGTCTTTAAGGTTAATTTGAAAGTTGTGAAGTTTAGTTTCTATTTTTTATTAATCAAACATTAATTAATGCTTTGTTAACTGACATGATTCCATAAGTTATCATTTTTAATAATGGGGTATGATTAATCCAAGAACTGAAGATTTGATTACATCTTGATCTCTCTCTTTTTTCTGCACAGATATCACCTGCTAGCCATTTCTTTATTTCGAATGCTGAGTCTCTCTAAAGCACCTATAATTGCCCTCATGACAAATCTCTGTTTATATTGTCGATTATATTAATTTTCATGAAATCTTTACATTATAAAACCTTCAGAAGATTATATAAAAAATACCCAGTTTAATTGGCTGTTGGTTCATTCTTTCATATACTTTGTCGCAGGCCCTGCCTCTGCTCTTAAACAAGCTCCTTCCAGCTTTGGCAGGAGCACACGTGGAAAGCTAGGTATTTTACCACCAGACAAAGCATTCCACACATCCTCATCTCTGGATCATCCTCCAACTGAGGGTATGAGAATAACTGAGTATATTTTTCCAGTTGCAAAAGTAATGTGGAGATAATAAAATTTCACGCATATAGTATTAAAAGGTCTTTTCCTGTTGCAGCCCCTCATCCACATAGGCCCTCAAGTATTGCTCTTTCACCTTCTGCATCGTCATCTAGAATTCCTGCAAATAAGTGGATGCATGTTCATGTATATTCACCTTCAATCTCAAATCACCAGAATCATCACCACGCAAGAAATCATTACAGCAATCCTAAACCATCTTATTCAATTCCTCCACTAAGTTACCACCAAATAGGTACGGTTCTTGACTAAAAAGAATCTTGATTAGTTTGTTATGTGATTCTCTCTGTTTAAGCACTATGCTTAAAGTTCTGATAATTTTTTATGTAACATATAGTTCCTTCAGTCTCTCCATTCCATTCTCCATCTCGTTCATCGGCGAGCTGGAATTCTCTTGCACCTGCATTATCACCAACCGGCCCGGTGCACCATTTTAATAGTATGGGAAGATTTATTTCCGTATTTGGTTTAACACTTGATTTCATTACTTCATTTTATGATGATTTACAACAACCAATTAACCTTGGATTTCATTACTTCATTTTTAAGTGCACATTAATCCTCCTGCAACGTCTCCAATGGGTTCTTACCTGAAGAAGATAAAGGCTCCACAACCATCACAAATTTTGTCTCTGCCACCTCCACCTCCTAATGGAGGTAAATATAGACCGAGTTCTTGCCACTTTCTATCCATTGAGTATCTTGTTTCATTTTTTGGGTGCATCAAGAAGGTATTTTTATTATATATCTCTTGGATTTTGTCTGTCTTGCAGATTGTGCATCATTAACCTGTACGGAACCACTAACATATACACCTCCTGGGACCTTTTGTGGATGTGTATGGCCAATTCAAGTTAAACTCCGCCTTGGTGTTGCAATATACTCATTCTTTACTTTGGTCTCAGAGTTGGCTGAAGAAATTGCAGCCAGTGTTTCACTGAACCACAGCCAGGTCCACATCATGGGAGCAAATGCAGCTACTCAACAAGTAGAGAAAAGTACTGTTATCATCAACCTGGTACCATGGGGCATAAAGTTTGCCAATACTACTGCACTTTCAATCTATAAGAAATTTTGGAGCCGGCAGGTTCCAATAAAAGCTTCCCTCTTTGGCAACTATGAAGTATTATATGTTCACTATCCAGGTTATTATCTTTATTGACATTTTTTTTTGGGATAATTTGGCTGCTACAATTCTTATCTTCAACTAATTTCATGCTCTGTCTTGCTCTTAAGGCATGCCTGATCGAGCCAATTTAATGTTAAAAAGTTTTGCCGAAATAAATGCATTCTCCCTTTTTTTTTACATGCCAATTAAAGAGTCATGAATTAGTGAAGTCTTGTCCAAATATCACGCCCCAGAATTTCCTTTGATGATTATCACGTCCTCAACTTCTTGCTATGTGAAGACTCATGACTATGAAGCTGATCATTAGAAGTAGTCGGTGAAATAATATAATTTTTGACATTTTTTGTTATGGACATATTCAACTATAGTTCTGAAGCTCTTACAACATGCAGGTCTTCCACCATCTCCACCGTCACCTTTGAGCATCTCTACTATAGATAATGAACCATATCCTGGCCGTGACAACAATGGAATAACAAATAAACCTTTAGGAGTTGATGTTCCAAAGAGGAAGAAAGATGGCCTTAATGGAAGCTTGATAGCTGTAATAGTTGTCTCCTCTTTCACTGCTTTGGTTATATGTATGGCTATCGCCTGGCTTTTGCTGTTGAAAAGGGGAAATTGTGTTCATCAACCTCAGCAAGTTTCGCAAGCCTTAGTTACCTTTCCTACAAAACCATCAGGTTCTTCAATTTTGGCCTGCTTATCCAAATTGTCTAGGAAATCCTCAAGTTATGCACTGTTTATTTGTCAAGTTCATTATTCTATGCTTGGCAGGGATAGCAGGTCCAACTTTTGGGAGCGTGCCTAGTTCTACATCAATGTCCTTCAGTTCTGGTGCCATGACGTATACAGGATCTGCTAAGGTTTTCACCTTGAATGACATAGAGAAGGCTACCAAGAAGTTTGATTCTTCAAAGATCCTTGGAGAAGGTGGCTTTGGGCTTGTCTACAGTGGCAAGTTAGATGATGGAAGGCAGGTGGCTGTGAAGGTTTTGAAGAGAGATGATCAGCATAGTGGTCGTGAGTTCTTGGCAGAAGTTGAGATGCTTGGCCGTCTGCATCACAGAAATCTAGTTAAATTGATTGGAATTTGCACAGAGGAGCATACCCGCTGCCTAGTCTATGAACTTATACCAAATGGAAGTGTTGAATCTCATTTACATGGTGGGCATAAATCTTGAGAAATCTTTCTTTTTTTTCCTTTTTCTTCTTTCTATATGATTTTTCAAAAGGTGTTATATTTAAATATTCATGTCAACCATTTCTTCAAAAAATACTTCCTTATAGTGTTGTTTCCTAGGAGTGGACAAGGAAACTGATCCACTAGATTGGGAGTCCCGAATGAAGATTGCCCTTGGAGCAGCACGAGGCCTAGCCTATCTGCATGAAGACTCAAGTCCTCGGGTTATACATCGAGACTTCAAGTCCAGTAACATCTTGTTAGAACATGATTTTACACCTAAGGTTTCAGATTTTGGCTTGGCTCGAGCAGCAATGGATGAGGGAAACAAACACATTTCGACACATGTTATGGGAACTTTCGGGTGTGTTTATGCTATTTATTCTGCTTATGGAAGCTCTTCATATAGCTGCTTCATTCTTTCTGTACTTTTTTCATTTTGCAACTTACGAAAGAGTGTCTCAGCCAACTAATTTATTATTCCCAGATACTTGGCTCCAGAATATGCAATGACTGGACATCTTCTTGTGAAGAGTGATGTTTACAGCTATGGTGTAGTCCTTCTTGAGCTACTAACTGGCAGAAAACCTGTAGACTTGTCCCAACCACCTGGTCAGGAAAATCTTGTCACATATGCTCGTCCACTCCTGACAAGCAAGGAAGGCTTAGAAACAATTGTAGACCCAGCTACAAGGTCTAGTGTCTCCTTTGATACAATAATCAAAGTAGCAGCAATTGCATCTATGTGTGTGCAACCTGAAGTTTCTCACCGTCCTTTTATGGGTGAAGTAGTTCAGGCCTTGAAGCTTGTTTGTAATGAGTTTGATGAAACAAAAATGCAGCAATCAGGAAGTAACAACTATGAGAATCTTCTGATTGATAGAGGTAGCAAAAACATAAGAATTTCAGGTGAGATGATGGAAGTTTCACAATCCCATCACCAACTACCATTATCAGCATCTGATTTGTTTGATACATCAGTGGGACATGAGGACCCAGAAGGTGGGTCTTTCAGGAGGCACTTCAGTTCGGGACCTTTAAGAACTGGAAGGAGAAAACATTTCTGGCAAAGATTGAGAAGTTTGTCTAGAGGCAGCATGAGTGAGCACGGATTTTCACTTAAATTATGGCCTGGAACCAGTTAAATTTTCCAAAGAATCGAAACTTCAATTATGCGGATTAATTTAAGCTGCAATTGCAATCACCAGCTTTATATGAACTGCTCTCTAGAAGATTTTGACAGAGGTTTCAAGATGAGCAAAACCAGCAACAAAATTGAACCTGGTGAGATGCTGATAGATTTAAATGGAAACCACCAGCACAATCAATAGATAACATAATTTTCTTGCATATCTTTGTTTTCAATGAGGTCTAGTTTTGATTTAAACATTCCTCAGGTTTTCTCTATTCAGTGTACCTCCTGTATTTTGTTCATTTTTATTTGGTATTAAGGAGTTCCTTTTGAGAAGCAAAATGCCTTGTATGAGGAAATCCACGACATTCCTAAACTTGAAAATCGCATGTGTTAAGACATTATTCTTCTAAAAATCCCTTCAAATTCTATATCCTACTTTCTACATCGTTTATGCAAAGACTTCACGACCTTCTTATAACCTTTTAGGCATTCTATCCTTGATATGTGGACTTTAGAATCAGTTTTGGGATTCTAATAATATGGAGTTTTGAGTTTCTAATAGTAAGGAGCCTCTCTTCATGTTTACCATCACTTACTGCAGAAAGCAACTGTAAAAAATATTTTAGTGCTTGAAAGCTCTATAAATTAATGAACTAAAATTTCCTCCTAAGACAAAGTGTCAGAAATCAATCTTCTTAATAAGGATAGAATAGTCATTTGTGCCGCCAGTGATTAGACAAAGGCTGATTGGACTTGCTGATATAGGATAAAGATTCATTAATAAGACGTCAAATGTGAGCTTATTTGTTCTATGTTTGCTGAGATTGATCTCAAGATAAAAGATGCCACCGTGAGCTTATTTCTTTGAAGATCGTGAAAAGCTCACGGTTGTAACATTAATAGAACTTCTTTTTCATGTCTTGTGCCTCTCATGGTTGTCAATAGTTATGGTTGTACTAGGTTACATCCATTTCTTTATCAAGATTCATGAGTTACAGATCCTTAATCTTCATGTTCCAAGAACAAATAATGGTTCTGCATTCTTGTACAAAATTCAAAAGGCATACTTTATTGGATCATATTTAATATATATATATCACTCAAATGCTTACATTACATTCATAATTCTTTCACCTACCTTCCATGAATCCCAAGAATGGTCCCTCACACTTAATATTAAAGTAAATTGCACAGTTATCGTATTAGGGAAACAATTAATGCTCCTCCTCCAAATGTTGTAGCAGGCTAATAGCTGGTGGGAGGGTGTGTGCGTGTCTATATATGTATGTATATGCGCTTGATGATAGCTCACCCAATCCTGTGGTTTCCTGTTAGAAGGTTCTATCAGCTTTTGCAACTTGGCTCTTAAAATATTTTCAACTACCTAATCTCTCTTTGAATTGAAAATTTTTTGTTTAAACCTCATTCATCTTATTAGGATCTCTTACATGATATGAGATCCTACTATGGGATTAGATGCAAATTGTCAGTTTATATATATATATATATATATATATATATATATATATATATATATATATATATATATATATATATCAACACAAAAAAACACACATAAAAATATAAAGGAAAAACCCAGA
>CANUEP010090201.1:0-43920 GCA_947857235.1 Jatropha podagrica
GCATAGTCTAATTGAACATAGATCTATTGTTAACCCCCCCCCCCCCCCCCCCTTCTCCCTAATTATATGAACACGTAAGAGAGTTTAACATAAACTTGATTGGATTTAAGGACTTCAAAAACTATTTGAAGGTGGAAAAAAATGGGATTCCAAAAAAGGACTATAGATAAGGATGTCAACAAAGAATACAAAAATAAATTTCCTAAGATAGAGTTGAAAATTTGAGTTCATCAAGGATTGGAAAGTGGCAAGAGCATTTATGAGTCCAAAAGGCATTAAAGTAAACTCAAAATGCCCATGATGAGTTTTAAAAGTTGTTTTGGCAATATCTTTTTCAAGCATCCTAATCTGATGGTATCCTGACTGGAGATTAAGCTTTAAGAAATACCTAGCAGAGGCTAATTCACGTAAAAGATCATCAGTTATAGGAATTGGATACTTATCTTTGATGTTCAAATTATTTAATTGTTTATAGTCTATGCAAAGCCTCCAAGTTGCATTTGTCTTTTTAATTAGAAGGACTAGTAAAGCAAAAGCAAAATGACTATGGCTAGTATGGATGAGGTTGTTTTGAAGCATACCTATAAGGTCTAATGTAGACATGTTTAGAATTAGACAAGAGAATGATGGAATGTTCATGTCCCCTAACAGTTGGGAGAGAAGTGTTCTCCTCAAAAAGGTCTAAGAAAGAAACAAGTAAATCTTTTAAGGTGGGGTGACGAGATGGTTAAGTATTTTTTAGGGAGTAAGAAGTGGCTACTGAAACCTGAACAAAATAAAAGGATGGACAAATATGTAAAATTGTTTCCTAAGGTACATAAGATTGGCTTACAAGTGATAAGCCTAAGAGATATTGCCTCAGTGATCCCTCTAAGAACTGAAGCTAGATCATCCTTTGAATTATAACAGATAGGGAATAAAATCAAATAGAATTGGATTATACTGCTTAAGCTAATTTACCTTAGGGACTACTTAATACTCAACTAGCTCTAGGACTAAGTAAAAATAGTACCTTGTATTTCCCATTCTAATTCTTGACATTTATTTTTACTAACTAATGTTTGACCATTTGCAACCTTTACATATAGGGGAAATGTCTTAACTAGCTTAAGGTGATGTTGCTTAACCAACTTAGAGTCAATAAAATTGTGGGTACTACCACTATCCACTAGGATCACTATTGTTTGATTTTGAAGTTTGCGCTTAATCCTAATATTGTTTGGTGACACACTACCTTTTAAAGCATGGAATGAAATGGCGTTGTCTTAGTAATTTCATTTATTCCCTTCTCGCAGTCTACTATCTAAGTGTTTAACTCACGATCAGATGCATCCATTGTAAAAAGGGTTTTGGATTTGCACACATGACCAGGAAAATATTTGTCCCCATGTTTGAAATAGGGTTGGCTACCCTGGGGGTTAGAGGGTTTTAAGTTGGATACCTCTAAAGGTTTTAATGGAAGAGATGAAGGTTTAGAAGTAATGTTAAAAGAGGTAGTTTTACGTGGAAATGGTTTGAAAGAAATTCTATGGATTTTGAACATGGCATCAATTGATTATTCTTCCAATTTAGCCTGTTCAAAAGCCTCAATTAAGGTAGTGGGGTGTAAAAGCTTGACCATAGATCTCAGTTGAGAATTAAGCCAACTTATGAAGTTACAAATAAAATAAGACTAAAAAGTCTAGGATTGTGTTTTTTGATTAAAGATTTGAGGTACTTAAATCTTTCCTAATTTTAATGAACCTGTCTTGTCTTGGTGTAGCTTATTGAACTCCTCCACAATATCAGTTGGGGTTAATTCCCCAAACCGAGCTCATAAATCATCAGCAAATTGAGTGCAAGTAGCATTGGCATTATGAATTTGCCATCCATGTAACCAAGCATCAAGTGCTTCTATTGAGAAGAGACTAGCAAATTCAATCATTTGAAGTTCTTGAGTACCATATATAAGGAAACACTTGTAAATTTCCTTACCCACCCTCTTGGGCTGGTCCCATAAAAAAGGAAAGGTTCATTTTGAGGTTCAATGTGCTATTCTAAGGGTTTCTTTAAGCAAGTTAGGTCATATTAAAACAATGATTGGTATAACATATTCTAATAGGAGACTGTCTAGGGAAATACATAGAATATCCACCAACATCCATTAGGAATACAATCACTGATAAATTGAAATTTTGAAAATTTATGCTTGGAAAGGAATGGGAGGATCTAATCCCAAAATTAGGATTCTGGATATTGGGTAAGGAATGAACTCCTAAATTTTAAGAAAATGGGTTAGGAAGGATAGATGATTCCCCAATTCTCTATTTTTTTAGGTGTTTGCAAAACACACTTATCCCCATTCACACCCTTAGTGTTCTCCATATCTATCAAAGGAGGTATTTGAGTCTTACCTTTTTGCGTGATCTTTAATAAGTCGGTCAACTGCATCACTTACTGGAAAGATCCTCCAACATTTTTGTTTGATTTGCATGAAGGTTATCCACTACTAGTATCAATTCTAGTGGCTCAAATTGAGTATTGGCGATAGTCCAAATGACCATATCCTCTAGTCGTAAGAATCAACCACTCAAATTGTCAATTGATTTTTCATGGACCAAGAATCGCTCTCCTCTAGGTTTCATCCGTGTTGCATTCGTGATAATAATCTTTTGATTCAAAATAGGGACAAGGAAGCGAGTGTTCGGTCTAGGTTGGACGGCTCTGATACCACTTTTTCAAATCCTTTAGGCATTGGATCTGACATAGGAGGGGGGTGAAATTAGGGTTTTATGGTGATTTGGGTTAAGGAACAATATAGAGAAAGATGAATAGAAAGAAGAGGTAGAGAGAGACAAAATTTGATATTTGATTCATTAAGATTGTAATTAACACATTACATGTGACATCTCGACCTAGTAAAGCGATCCTAAGAGGGTGGGTAGAGTAAGGGCTCTTGGTGAGCTTCTAAGATGGCAGGTGAGCTAGAATAGTGGAATGCAGGACACAGGAATGAATCAGATCATATATCAAAAAGGCGAAAACTAATCATAAGAGGAGCCTTTTAGTGGAATGACTGGAGAGTTGGAAGAACTCCAGGGTTAAGTGTGCTCGCTTGATAAAATCCTAAGATGGGTGACCTCTTGAGAAGTTCTCATTTCACCTATGAGACAAAATCGTGCGGGTCTTGCCGATCTAGTATGGGATGGAACTGGCTTGATCCAAAGCGGACAATTCCTCTATTGGTTGGAGTCAGGGCGTGATAATTTGGTATCAGAGTCAAAGTTCCTGGCGAGCTTCTAGGATGGCAGACTAGCTAGAGTAACAGAATGTGAGACACGGGATGAATATGATCATATATTGAAAAGGGAAAAAAACTAATCATCAAAAAAGCCTTTTGGTAGAATGATTAGAGAGTTGGAAGAACTCTAGGGTTAAGTGTGCTTACTTGACAGAAATCTTAAGATGGGTGACTTTCTGGAAAGTTTTTATTTCATTTACTGGACAAAATTGTGCGAATCTTATCGATCCAGTATGGAATGGAACCAACTGATATTACAACTTAGTTATATATTATGACCAGGTTGCTATCCCACTTAGCAATATGAACCACGTGGACCAACATTCAGCGATCAATCAAAATTACAAAATAAAGAATGGTAGTCCATATTTAAGCAGTTCAGCTTAATCTATTGCAATTAGGTCCTTAACTCAAGTTTAGAACATAATAATATCCTAACATATGTAGTCCCGCCCCATTCAAAAATGAGATAGGACAAAATGAAATTTCAGTCCTTGAAATAAAACAAAATGGGATCGAGACAAAAACTGATTGCATTTCCCTACATTTTTACCAAATTATTATTTGCAGCAAAAAGGTAACATTACTATAGTTACAAGCACTTAAATTCATTAATAGAAATTTGAGTAAAAATAAACAAAACTAAATAATTCAATTATTAATTAATTCATTGTTAAACTAATAATTATTTACTAAATAAAAGCATTAAGTATAATAATAAAATAAAATAATATTAAATATAACCAATAATTACATTAATTACGGCCAACGTTTTTTTATGAATTAATCTTTTTTTTTTGTTCAATTTAAAATTTATCCAACAAACTAATTAATTAATCGGAAAGCTGGATGTTATTAATCTTCTAATAAGCGATAAAAGGCAGTATCAATAAATTATTATTGGAATATTGCACGTACAAATATTAGAATCAAGTGATTATGTAATAATGTGTTCACGTTGGGACAGAAATGGAGAATCAAATGATTTCATTTTTATAAACATTGAAATGCTTGTACCGTTTTTATTAAGCAGAATCATTGGCACGGCTCTACGTATAAAAAAGGTAGAAAATTTTAGCATCAATTGCTTTTAGTGTACGTTTTGTTGTATTTGTGAACTTTAATTCGAATCTTAACACTAATTATTTATTAATTAACCATTAATCATTTAGTTGAAGGCATATATTCCTACTATCACAAATGATGATGCGCTTCTTCGCCAACCCATCTATTCAAAATTTCATAATTTAATTTTTATTTAAAACTTTATTAACCAATCATTCATGGAAGATTGGAAATTTCTATTTCATTTTCAAAATATATTACTTTTAAAAAAATATTTTCTGAGAAAAATCATTTTCCTCTTCGGTAATTATTTTTCAACGACCCACTTTTCTATTATTTGATTGCAATATACAAAATAAATACAAAAGATTTGAAATGAATTATACAAAATTTTTTAACCAAACAAGACTTAAATATTCATTCTAACCAAATTCCAAAAAGAAGCATCGGAGACCAACACAAAATAGAGGGAGAGCTTCAAGTGATTTTTGGTTGGCCAAGAACTGAATATATGCAGCCTTTTGAAGATTTGAGATGTGTCAATGTGGATGAAAATGAATAAATAAACAATATTTGATGGGGAATATGCAATTTTTTTTTTCTATATGATTTTCTGTCACGCTAATGGATGTCCACAGCACTTGTTTTTCTTTTTTTTTTTTTTTTTTTTTGGCACAAATGCCTCTTTAAGCTGTCAATAAACGTGGATAGCCAATAACAATGGAATTTAGAATCTACAGTCGAAAATAATATTTTCTAAACTCCCTGCTTGGATTGGAAAATATATATATATATATATAGTCTATATTTATCCTGTTATGACGTGAAATAGCCTACCTATCACCGATAAAAAAAAAAAAAGAATATAATCTATATTTTTTTAGAATAAAAAAGAAAAATTTATCAAAGCTGCAGCAATTGAGTTAAAAGTGGAGACCACCAGATGGATAGCAGTTTAAGGTTAACGTTAAAACCTCCTTTGATGTAGGGAGCATTCAGATTGTATTGCTACTTGAGAGCAATTGTTTACTTGCCATTCAAGCTTTGCAAAAGAATTCTGTGAATTGCTCTTATTTTGGTGCTGTGATTTTTTATTAAGAGAGTTTCTTTTTTTTTTTTTTTCCATTTATTGTTTTATTTTGTTAAAAGATCACAGATAAGGTTATTGGTCGGCTGAAGCACGTGATTCAATGTCTGAAATTTTATCGGATTCCCATCATAAGTTCAGTATCTCTCATCCAATCAAATAAAAGATTGTTAAGGAGATTAGCATGCGAATCAGTCAATAAATGTTTCGAAAGTTTTTTTTTTTTTTTTTTCCCTCCTTTATGGAATATTTTCTCGTCATTGGAGTTAGAGACATGAGGTTTGCAAAAAGAAAAAAAAAAAACAAAAGGAACAATAAATAATTAATCTTTTTCACAAGTTTAAAGGGTAAATTGAAATTATTTTCAGTGAAAACGAATTGAAAATAATATGAAAAAGGGTATGGTTTGTACATAAATATAAGTGGAATTATTTTTAAAAGCTTGTACGAGTGTCCGATTATTTCGCTGGGCAAAAGATGTCAAAGATAATCAGAAACAGACTTGTTCTTTCTGCGTACCCCGCCAATAATTATCACAAACTTTTCTGACTCGGGGGAACCCAGATAAAGCAAACTCCATCATGCGTTACAACAAAAATGTCCTAATTATTATTTTTTATTATTTATTTTTTCTAGTCATATCACTACGATCCTCTGTACTATTCGTTATCTCCCATCCAAAAGATTCCCATAGTCTGTCCAACCGCATTATTTTTCGAAAAACATCACTAGGTTCAGCAGGCCAATCACCAAGCTTTGAGAAAAATTCCAAGTGATCAAAGCCTAGGGCAGGCCCATCAACAGGACTTAGGTGTTTGAACCACATTCACTTCTACATGCCTTGATATGCGTACTAATTTATTCCAAGTCCAGAGAGAAACTCTAGCTACACCAGCAGGCAGCTAGTGTTATCATCCTTACAAAATAGGATCTGCTGTACAAAACTACCTCAGCAACCCATATCAATGCCATTCTGTAGCTGCGTGGAATAATACAACTATCTTATTGGCTATATTTTCAGTAATACGCTTTATTGAAAGTCTTTTCAGTGAAAAGGCCTGTACAAAAATTAATTAATTAATATAAATAAATAATTGAAAAGAAAAAGGGAACCAAGAAAAGAAGTTATTTTACCATACATACATTCTCTGATATCTGGAAATTTCCGACTTGCGTCGTCCTTGACAGCCCTCTACACCTACTCCTACACCTGAACTAATCAAAATTTAGGGGAAATGTGCTTCACTTAGATTGGCCAGGTTACACATCCCTCTGTCCTTCAACTGGTCAAAAGCCTATTCCTTCCTGCCTGCCTTTCATCAAAGCCTCATACAATCATACTTGATGGCAGATTGATGGCAACTTTGCCCACAGGGCATCGACAGGCACCGCATGGATTCAGAATAGCTGCTCTCAAATGCAATCCCATGAGCTACCTAGAATCTGTATTGCCCAATGCATTGAGTGGCTCAGTTTGGTTTAAACTGGTATGATCTCATGTCCATCAATTGCAAATCACCGATCAGCTGTAGTGATTGCCTCAACATGAGTAAAAGCCACTGCTCATGGAGAAGAGATCATCCCACTACTCTCCCAATTCAATCCTCCGATAAAAACTAAACCAGCACCATGGCCAGGACCCACAACCATCAACCAGCAATAACTCCACTGCAGGGCCAACTCCATGCTGAATATTCTGGCAGATCCTGGGCCTCATACAATTTCTCATAGGATTTGCAGAAGATAAGCAATGCAGCTTGTATAAAAAAGAAAGCATTTCCAATTACACCATACAGCCCTATGAAACTCTCTCACGGTCTCGAGCAAGCCTTTCTTCTTCACTGCGCTGAATGAGTTCCTCATAAGCTTTTACTGAATCAGCCATGAACTTCTCCATGGCCTCAAATATGCGTTGCAAACTCCCCTGCAGACTGCTATTGCTAGTATCACTCTGATAAACAATATTTCCAGTCACTGAAAGACTATAAGCATCACCTGAGACCAGAACAATTTTCTTATCTAATGCCTGAATCTCTTTATGTATCTTTTGATCCTCTCTATCTAAGTTCCTAACTTTTCTCTCCAAATCCTTGTTCATCATCATTCTTTGGCGCATTTCTAGTTTATCTTGCTCCCAAAGCTTAAGCACACTTGAGGCAAAAATGCGCATCGCATCAATTACTTCCTTTTCAGATATTATTTCCATAGCTTGTGCCCACTGATTACAGATTACAAAAATTGGAGGGGCACCCATCCTACCAGGAGAGAAGGGAGCAATTCCATCTGCTGTTTCTTCTGGTTCATGTGAAAGACATCTGTTAAGCCAGTTATTCAGGGCTCTCACATAACCCTTCTGGGCACCTATCCAACTTGAGAAGCTGGAAGTCCAATTAAGAAGCTCATGCTCAAGCTGCAATGTCGCCTTAAGATGATCATCACCAAGCTTTTTACCAGATCCAATAGAACCTAAACCTTTGGCTTCTTTAACTGCTTGACACTGACTCTGATGGCATTCAAGCATACTTTTCCACATCCTGGTTAGCCTGAAATGAGAATTGGCCAAATACATTAGAGCCAAGAATGAACTTAAACCATATGGTTAAATTTGGAACTAACATACATGCTTTCCCCAATAAAGAATTAAATTTCCAAACTAAACACCACTCCAAGAAAAAGGAAGGGTTGTATACATCTACAATAACAATAATAATAATAATAATAACAACAAACAACAACAACAATAAACCATGAGTATATCAATAGGATATTATTTAATAGCCTGAACATGGATTCATAACTTATTGTAGATAAACGACTGCACTATTAGCTCAATGGAATATTCTTTACACCTACACTGCTATGTTAATTGGCAAACATTAGCTCAATTCTTTAGCCTTAAAATTAAAAAGAAAAGGAAAGAGAAAAAAAGAGGGAAGAGAAGAAGGCGGGGAAGGGTTGGGGTTTGGTACATCTCCTTCAGAAAGTAATTTTAATTTACATTAAAATGTCCTCGATGAAACAAGAACATTGTATATCATGAGATGTGCAATTTTTCCGGATCATTCAAATTGGCATATCTATTGATAGCTAGTTTAACCATAGGCCATATGTCTTAAGTAAAAAAAAGTAATAGGATAATATAATGAATCAAAAGTCTGCTTCACGAACACCAAACCTGCAACCACTGGCTTCAACTATAGCTTCAGTTACACATGTATAGTTGATCCAATAGAGAGCTCAAGTTTAGTGCTTGTGATGACCAAGGGACACAAGCATTTTCAACAATTAAAGGTAGTGATTGTAACACCCATAACATTTTATATTATGGATATGTTGAACCAAGATATAACTAATATGTCCCAGAAACTTTGGTGGATAAAATCTTAGAGCTAGTGCTCCTGACTCCCTTTCTTTTGAAACAAGTGCCATGCTACGAATACCACTTTGGTGTTTGATCAAACATTTCTACTTAAATCCACTCCATCCATAAACAGCGTGAAAATAAACACATGGAAAGCAAACAACATCAAAATCATTGAGCGAATACTCTATTACTTCTGAAAAGTCAAGTCACAATTGCTTACCCTCAAAGGAAGCTTAAAGGACCAGCTGTGTTTTTAAACAGCAAAGGCCTCCTCCCTTATCCTAAAAATAACCGCACTATACTATTTCATGAAACAGCCTGGACAAACTTTGAACTGCATGCTATTCAGATATGCACATAAAAAATCTCTCCCAAACAGCATAAAGCATTAATAATCTCTCGGTTTCACACACAAGTGAACCAACAGCACTGTCAATCATGATCGTTAACAAGAACTATCAACATGCACCAACTTTGATAAATTAATGAGTTTTAATTTATCAACTGAATCTTACAATTCGATTCAATTCCCAATTTGCATCTACAGATGTAACCATGACTGAGTTCTAATTAAGTATAACTACCATGCTGGCACATATATTTTACTCTGCAACTGGCATTTCAATGCCTCATGAAGAACCTTAGATTATTTATCAGGATTTTTTTTAATATTATTTTGCAGAAGACTACCCAAGTTACAGAAGCCACTCTATTAAATTCCTTGTTGCACCCAAGTCAAAGCTCTCTCCTAACCTAACAATCCTACCCCGATCAAGGTGCAACATAATTAACCATCACATCTATATTTCAAATATGAAGTACAACCTGCACATTAAACATAGATTAGAAGTTATGACCACATGAAAACTACAACGAATTGTCACAATATTAATGAAATAGTTCTGGCATCAAATATATTGATCATGCCATTTTATAGCCAGCAAAAAACAATAAAGACATGAGCCAGAATATCATGGCCAGAAAAGTGTACTTAAAAATAATATCAACACAATCAAATGGTCAGATATCACGGTCAAACAAAAGCAAATGGATAAGATGGTCAGACGCATTGCAGCCAATGATTCCAGTATAGAGAGGAAAGAGCAACACAAAATCAGAACAGAGTTTAGCAGGTACAGGACTGAAAAAAACCATAGAAGAAGAAATGCCGACATACCCATGAATTAATTCATTCAATTGAGGCCATAGCTCTTCGTCTCGAATCTTGTTTATTGTAACAGATATCTTGTCTACAACCTGAATTGCAATTCTTATTTTTGTGGATAGATTCCTAATTAAAATTCGAGTTGCATCAACTTTATGAGCTTCAGCACCCTTCTCATCCAAATGCTTTAGCTTGCGGCACTTCCTGTCATGAACTACCCGCATTTTCTCCTCGGCCTGCAAAAGAACAGAATGATGTAAGGTACAAATAAAAGGCATATAAAGACTACTATCCACAAAGTAATGCAGAATACTTACATATATATATATGTATCACCTCATTCTTTTGAACCCATATTGCAGCAAAAATACCACAAAATGGCCAAGTAAGACACAATAAAAGATTATTATTATTTTTTTTTCTTTTTTTTTGGTAATCAAGAAAAGTCAGCTCATACATCGTTATGAAAGGATATTGGCAGTGGAAATCTTAATATAATCTATTTCAAATGAAAAAGTCATTCAAATAAAAATATTAAATGACTACTACTCAGAACTTCCTAAAATAAGATTTCAAAGCAAAAACAATGACAAAAATCTCACGCTGCATCAGATTGAGATGAACAAACATAAACATGGACAATATAGCAGATTCAACAAGGGTTTTTTTTATTTTTTTTTAACAGAAATGAAGCTGCATTGTTCATAAAAAAGTATGAGGCTGAGCAGGAATATAAGTCGTATGTAAAAGTAAGGAAGCTGGCATTCTTTAGAGGACAACAAAGAAGTTTGAATTGATGAAATCAAATTGCATGGAAGAATGAAATATTGGAGCCCAGCTTAACAATAGAAATCTACAAGACAAATAATACCTTAACTTCATTATAGAGTTTCTTCTCCCAAAGATGCAGCTTTTGCAAGGTAGAAGAAAGGTTTCTAGACCTCATTGCCAAATCTTCCTCAATCTCCAAGTACGCAGGATCAGCCTTGTCAGCAGAGGAAGAGGGCTCAATGCTTTTAGAAGTAGATGGCTGTGAGGATACTACAGATAAGGAAGGAGTGACTACGTGCAACATCTTAGCAACTGCTCAACAGAGACACAAAACTGCAAGTTAAACTCCAGCTAAATGAAATCTCACTTCAATAAAACAAATAAACCAACCATTAGAACTATCATTGAAGATAATGTCTCTAATTCATTGCTTAGGACATCATAACACTTAATTAGACACCAAAACTGCAATAACTGTTTCAGATCAAGCAAGCAGGTATAAAGTGGCAATTCCTCAGTCACATAAAAAAAAAAAAACATATTTATTTAAAAAATAAAAAATTAATAAAAATAACCCATAATGAAACCATTATACCCACCATGTTTTCGCTGATAAGGAAGCCTTCCGACTTCGAGCATCTTAGCAATTTCTTTCCCAGACTCAGAAGCTCTCTCGAATTGAATCTTGATTTCAAAAGCCACTTGAGACACATCACGAAACCCACCTCCTCGCTTAAATCCAGCATTTCTTTGCTCCTCTGACCTCTCATCATCTACAACTTTCTTCTCCACCACGTGCACCTCATACTCCAGTCCACCATCATTATCCATGGACACGCTCGGTCTCGTTTGATAAAGGGAGGCCTCAGTACTACCACCAGCTTTAGCTTCCCCATCCTCCATCATCACTGACTTCGAGTGATTATTACTGGCAGGAACGCCGCCTCCGCCACCAGCACCGGCGACGCCAACATATTTCTCATGTCCATGAACTTCCTTCACCACCTCTTGTTGGTAATCATCATCTTCCAAATCAGGAATCCCTTCCTCTTCCCTCAATTCCTTCGAGTCTCTACTCGGCGTGTAAGGCGGATAGTAATTATCATGACTCTCAAAGAAATTCAAGAAATCCCAAGTTGAAGTTGTCGGAGGCGGAGGAGGAGGTGGCGGTGGTTTCGACGAGGAAGCCACAGCAGGCGGTGCAACTGAAGATCCATATGGAGGCGAAGACCCATAGTAACCACTCATTGGAACTCCACCAGGACCATAATTTGCGTATCCATAATAATTCATTGGATAGGGATTATCATTATTAGGATAATAATAAGAAGATGAAGATTCACCAAAATGGACCGTCTCAGGAGTCATAGGCCTCTGCTCATAAACAACAGAGGGCGTCGTAGCTTTCTTCATATAATTCATATGTAGAAACCCACCACCAGGATACGAATCGTTCTCACCATTCATATATTCTGAAGGCATATATTCAACATGACCACCGCCGCCTGGGTGGTGTAAAGGAGACGAATGATCAGAATGGTGGAGATGAGAATCAGAATCGTCACCATCAGAGTCCGAATCGGAGTGGAATTGAAGGTGAGAACCGGAGTTAGAGTGTGAGTGGTGAGCTATATGAGCTTTTTTAGGCGAACTAGTACCTTCATCGCTAAGATTAAGTGGATCGCCCTTTCTTTGAGGAGGTAAATTAAGCTTAGGAGATGAAGGAGCAAAACCAGAAACGCCATAATCCTGTTCGATAAAATGATGCAAAGAATTACCAACCGTTCTTAAAGAATGAATATAAGCATTATGAGCATCAGCTAAAGCGAAACGCTGGAGAATAGCTTGATCGAGAAATTCACAACGCTCCCGGCAAAGCGCCACCGCCGGAAGATCATCAAGCTTGGAAGTAGTGCAGCCCATATTTAAAAAAAAAAAGAAAAAAATATATATATATAAAAATAAAAATTATTATAGAGGTTGGGATTTGGTTTTATTATTTTAATCACTGTGGTTGGTGTAAGAATGTTATCAGGAGATGATAATGAAGAAGAAAGTAGTCAACATGATAGTAGAGATTGAGTAGGTCCGTTTGTTTCTCGGGAAATTTTTGTTAGGGTTAGCGGAGCCGGAGAAAGAGAGAGATAAGGGGAAGGGAAAAGGAAACAGTCGGGGGAAGGACAGAGAAGGGAATCTTGCCAGCGCGGAGTATCTCGTCGTTTGTTGCAGAAAGAGAGAGAAAGTTGTAGAGGGAGAAAGAGGGTGCGTATGTGTATGTGTGTGTGGTGTGGGCATTCTAGTAGTGGGGTGTGTGTGTGTACGTCGGTGTTTATTGTAGTCTATCTATATATATTATTTAAATTTAAATTTTTATTCATTTTATTTTATTTTTAAGCTTAAACTAAGATGAATAATTAAAATACTTATTTTACTTTTATTTTTAAATTTATTTAACAATATAATTGCATATGTTGATGGGTTTCAACCTTAAACTTTTGTATTGAAAGATTTTATTTGAATATTAACTTTTTTTTATCATACATGAAACGTTTTATTTAAATATTTTTTTATCGTGCGTGAAAATGTTTATTTAAATAAATAATTTTATAATATATTTACACATTTTTATAATTTTAATAATGTTTTAATAATAAGTCTACTTATTAAGTGAATTAATTTGTATTTCCAAAATTTTTATTTTCGAAATATGTTTCATGAGTTATAATGTAACGCTTTTGTTACAAATGGATTTAATTATAATATTTTTACAATAAATTTACCAACTTTATTGTCTTATATTCACATATTAATCAGTCTAACAATTAAAAAAATTTGATTTTAATTAATAAATCCATAAATGAAGAAAATCATAATTTTTAAGAATATTTGAATTAATTTTTGAAATTTGTTTTATTTATTTTTAATCCTTGAATGTTTTTTTTTTTTTTGTCTGAGAAGCAAATTTTAATCTTGAGTTATGGGTTCGGTTAGTTAGGTAAAAAATATTCTAAATTTGGAGTGATATTATAATTTGGATTTTGGAAGGTTGTGATAGGGAGGGAGAAAGCGTGCGGAAGGTGTTTAAGTTTGACAGAAAATTTGACGACCGTTGCTACCGTGACGTCAAATTTCAATCTTCAAGTGTAATGAGTTTTCCCAGATATGCCCCTATTTAAAGCTGATATTTATTATTCTAGGAATTCACTTTTTGCTTTTTCCCGTTTTGTTTTTATCTTAAATGCTGGGCCAATTCCTGTAACGCACCTAACTTTGTTTTTAAGCAAGGGAGACCTTACGTTTTTTTTTTATTATTTATTATTTAGCCATAATGTACTTGCATTACCTTTCTCTTTCTACATAGTTTGAAAGAAAAGATTAAGAAAATAATGTTTTTTTTGTCTCATTGTAAATAATAATAGTAAAATGGATTTTTAATTATTTCTGTATTAAAATAATTTGAATACATTATATATATATTTTTTATTATTTATTAAATTAAAATCAATAGGTATATTCAAATAGATAAAATTTTTAAAATAGAAAATCAAACCAAACTGAATAATCACATTTATAATTTTAAATTTTTAAGTAATCAATCAATTATGTAGAAACATAAATCAAATCCATAAAAAAAACATGTTGATTAAATTCATTTTTGGTTGAACCAATCAAGATAATGTTTTGGTTATTTTAGTCTATTCAGTTTTCTTTGTAGAAAATTGAATTAAAACCTAAAAATATAATATAATATTTATATATAAATATTTAATCGATTTAATTTTATAAATTAAAATATTAAATGAGTCAAATTAAAAATTAACGGCTGTCCAAAGCTCAATTTATCCATTTAGTCAAAGATGATCCATTGATCATACAAATTGCAATGCCCTCGGTTAAACGGTTAGTTAGCTGCACGGACATATAAATGTAGATTACATGAGCAATTGACAAATTGACTATTGACCAACACCCAACTTTTATGTTTTAACCAATTGGACTATTCTAAATATAATATTAAAATATGCCAAAAAATAACGTTAAAAACATAATATGTCCAAAAAAGAAAGCCACTTCATATATATTTTTGTAAACAGGTAAACAAATTTATTATAGTCGTTTGATTTTTCTTTTCGAGTCACTCATCAACAGCCTCAATTTCATCAAATCCTCCAAGTTTTCCTAATTATGTTGAATTTATACAATTAAGTTATCAACAGTATAAAAAGACTAGAGTAGAATACAAAAATCTGTATTGTACAAATATGTTTGAATTGATTGTTAATCTTAATGTAGTTATGTTTGACCAATTTGATAAGAAATATGAAGAATAAGAAATATGAAGAACAAGAAATTTGATGGAGAGGTTTCATTTTGAATTCACTTTTTGATGGACTATATGATTTGTTCAACCCATAAAATCCTGTAAGGAATACAACAAGCCTTAGAGAATAAGTCTATATCTTACAACACAAAGTACACACATATTTCTAAACATGAAGCTTAGAAGACAAAGTACACACATTTAATTATCTATCATAAAACACCTTATTTGTATTTCAATTTAGCTGAATTTTAAAATTGAAATACAAAATATAGTTTCTATATAATGTCACTCCTTGAATGGTTTGTGTCTCATTCATGGAAAAAACTTGCCTAGAACGAATATATGGTCTGGACCAAACTAATGAAATTAAAGATTTTTAAAAATTTTTATAACTTTATCTTTTTTTTCTAAATGTATCGTAAAAAATACACTCATTTTAATAAAAGTCCTTAATTTCATTAGTTGGTCCATAAGTGATATCATGAACCCAATCTAAGTAAGTTTTTCCTCTCTTTCGTAGCACAATACTTTTTGTATATATTTGGTTTTTATTATTTTTATTTTATTTCTTCTTCGATCAAAGCTCCTCTAGAAAAAGCTCTCCACTTTCCACTCTTTTAAGCACTCGATTCTTTTTTTAGTTTACCATTGGTATATTTCTCAGCATCTTGATTTGCTTATTTCAAGTATTTTTCAATATTTCATGGATATCATTAGCCGCTAATTATATAGAGTTCTATAATATTAATTGAATAAATTTATCAAGAATTTAACTTCATGCTTAAGCAACTAGAATCCTTCAGCGATTTTCATATAGATATCTATATCAAGTTAGTCATATAAATAGACAACTATTAATTCATTAGGTGCATTTAGAATTTTTATAAATTGCCAGAGTAATCAAATATCAAACTATAATTATATCCACCATATGAGTATATTTATCCTCATTATTAATGCTAATTTTTTCTGAAAAAAACATGTATAATAAGTTTGCTTTATATATCTTGATCCCACTTTAATTTCACATAAATATATGTTTGTATTGTACTAGCTTAACATTTCTTGATGTCCATAAAATTTTAAAATTTACTTTCGAATAAATTTAAATGCCACATTTATTGTTCGATTTTGGCTAATCAATTTTATGTCTATATTCTCCAATAGACTAAACTCAAAATTTTCATCGTTTTTTACAATTTTAAGCTCTATATTATATAAATATCGACATTTTTTTTATATTGGTTTCATTTTGTTCTAACATGACATAATTTATAGATATCTCATAATTTCATTCATTTTAGGTACTTGAATTTTTTTAAGAAACTTATTATTCATGTTTAGGATCTCTTCTAGATTTTATTTTTCTAGAACTTGATCATCTTAAATATTTGCTTCTTTTTTTTCATTTTTAGAATCAATCTACCATGCTACGGACATATCGTAGATTCATCAACATAGGCAGTTTATCTTTCAGAAACTTCAATTATAATAGGAGCAATTTGCAGCTAGTATATGAGATTTAATTATCTCTTTTTGAATATGTAAATATACTGGCAATTAATTTGTAATATTTTGTAATGAATTATATTTTAAATTTTTAAATTTAGCTATCTTGTATGAGATCGAGATATAATAATGATAATTTTTTTTCAATTAATTTATTTTTCTAGATGCTTATTTTTTTATCCTTATATTAGGATCCATAACAATCAACAAATTTGGCTATAAATAACTTCCTTATTTTTGAAAGTTCTAAATAAATATATGTAAATTCATACCCTACATATTTTCTAACCTTTTTTTAGGACCCATCCTAGTACGTAGTGGTGAGGCAATTAGAACATATGATGCACACTTAAAATTTTTCGATGGGTAATATTTGGTTCTTGATCCAAAACTAATTATAAAAAGGAGAACTTAGAATAATTTATTTGGCGTGATGTGAATAAGTCTATTAAATTTAATAGTATGTCTCTCTAAAAAATAGGAAGCTTCATTATCATATTAATCCTTGCAATTAATTGCAATTATTTAACAAATGATTATACTAAATCATTTTGAGTCTAAATAAAAGCAACAACATATTGCCTTATAATTATTTCAATTAACACATGCCACAGTCATTAAGGCCAAATGTGTAAATTTATAATCATTCTTAAGCTTAAATTGTTTTGATAGCATAATCTAGAAATTGTATTCTTAATCAAATTATTTGCATAAATAATCATGCAAATTTCTAATTACATATTGATAATAATTTTTACAAACTTCAGATTACAAAGTAAAAATAATCATATGACTATCTTTTGATGCATCTATAATACATTCAAAGAAATTCATCCATATTTTCCTTTATTTATTCTAAAAAATACAAATAGTTCAATTTGAACTATTTGTGACGTTCAATAATTAATTTATTTTGAGAACAAATTAAGCATAAAAAATTCATTAGAATTGAAGAAACTTCTGGTTCTTCAATAAATATCCACATAAGAATTAAAATTTCATTTTCGTATCATTATTAATCGGAATGGTCTAATCGATCATACCAAATAATAAAGTAATTAGATTTGTAAACTTTTGGTCTATAACAATATTTATTTCAATCATTATTTTTATATAATATCCATTTTGATTAATATCTTTAGAATAATGCATTATGCTCTAGGTAGTAATACTTGCTCTTCTAAAACCTTTAAATATTATTTTAGTATTTTTTAATTAATTAATTAATTAATTAATTATTAAATTAATAATTAATAATTAAATGATGGATTAATTCTTCTATCTTCTATAATTATTTATATTCATTTATTATATTTCTTTAATGTTTATTATATTTATATATTTTAAATTTCTTTAATATATTATTATATATTCCAAAGCCAAATTTGTCTTTTAATATTTTTATGTACAATAAGTATATAATCAATATCCACATATGCCACCTTTTTTATACCACTTTTGGTGGTAAAATTTATTTTTAATTATGTGGCCATTGTAATTGTTAAAATCATTATTTCAATTGTGATTTTACTAATATAGTGATAAGTATATATTTTTCATTATTAATAAATAGATTCAATATAATATATTATTGCATAAGAATGCATTAAATTAAGTTGGGTGGATTTCACTACTCAAATGTTTAGAATTCTGTATCATTTTAGTCACTTTAAAAAATAGTAAAAATCTAATTGACAAATTTCGTGATATTATATGAAATAAATTCAAAAACATACTTTAAAATTTTTCTCTTGATATGAAATAAACAGTGAAACTCTAAAGTTTCACACAGATTAGAAAGATAGAATTTATAATAATTAAAAGTACAGATTTGGGATCCGTATAGAAAATTCATTTATTTCTTAATAAAAATGATTAGAAAAATAATAATTATCCCCTAATATACACAAGGCCAAGAAAGTAATAATTGCCATTTACAAGAACATTTTGGTCAAATTGAAGGGCAAGAAAATTTCTCGAGCAAAAATTAAGTCGTCATCATTTCCAAAAGTCACTATCAAACATTGACTGTCTATAACTTATGTCATAGGATTAGGATATTCCTATTATAAATTATTAATTTTATATATAACAAAAAAATAATAATCAATTTGTGGTACGAGAAGACGTGTTGAAATTGGATGTTGCGCTTTGTTTCCTGCACCTGCACGCACTGTTTCTGAGTTTCGTTTGACATTATTATACAGATTACGATTAGGATTGCTTTCTTCAACACATTTCCGCGTCTAGACCTTTCTTTCTGCTTTTTTTTTTTTTCTTTTTCCTTGATTTTTTACGTCATAAATTTATTATTCAAGACAAATTTTAAAAAATATCTGTTTAAAATAATATTTTGTGTTTAGCAAAAAATTGAAAAGAATTTAAAATTCCGTAATATTTAAAATTGTTAACATAAGACAAAGTTAGATTTCTAAATTCAAGAACATAATTGCTCAATTAAACAAATATCTTGATATATGAAATGATAATCTTTTATTTGCTATTGAGAATAAATTTAATTTTTTTTTATTTTTGTCTTTCAATGATATAGCAATTATAAGAGTATTTGAAATGTAAAGAATCATTATGCTTTTATTATTTTTAGAATAATTGATAATTAATAATTATTAAAATAATTAATTTTGTTGAATGCATCCTAAGTTTTTAATTGTAATGGGGTTGGTGGCATGATAATTTTGATTTTGTTTTTAAACATATTGAAGTACAATATGTTAAATTGTTCAACCTAAAATTTTAATTTATATTAATGATAAAAAAAAAACCAAGGATTTTGACTTGAAAACACTAAAATCATTTTAAATACTGCAAGGTTTTGAATTGGTTGAATATATAAATTTATTTTTTAATATTATTAATATTTTTTAATATTCTGACATTTTTAACTTTTACTTGGATTTATCAATCATTTTAATTTATAGAATTACCCTTTAATTTGTGAAACCATTTTATTGAATATTTCAATTAATAAATTTAGATTAATTAAATACCTATTAGATAATTAAAAAATTATTATTCAAAAAGTTACGTAAATTTAATATCAAATCAATATTTTACAAATAGAAGTCAAAAACTCTAAAATTGTGCTGTTAACATGAAAAGATGTATGATACACTACCAAAATTTACAAATTCATACATCATGCATCAAGTTTCGAATTTGAATCATCCATTATCAAATCAACAAAAAAAATTGATGAAATTGATATGATCTAAAATTTTATTTTTACTAAAAATGCTTTTGATTTCATTATATTATTATGTTTCATTATATCTTATTATAAAGATTTTAAATATACATATAGATTAAAATAATCATTTAAGTGATACGTTGCACTAATTTTTAAATAAAATCAAAATTGATATATATTAATTTGTCTAGTTAATTGATTTATTTAAAGGTACAGATGATACAATATTAGAGTTATTGTTTTGAATTGAATATTACTTTTCTGTTTACACCTTAACTATCCCTTTTCTTTTGTCCTGCTTTGAACAACAAGGCTGCGGAATTCATGATTAGGAACATATTCTAAAGCAAATTGAATAGAGAGCCTAAAAAGATATACTATTAGGAAGACCAGCCTTAGAACCATTCAAACATGAACAAAACCCTAATCAGGTTTAACCGAACCTAATCTATTTAATTACTTTTCCCATTCAAATTAATTTGGTTTAGAATATTCAAATTCTAGCCCACAAGTGCACGTGGGGAGGGGTATGCTTATTTATGAGAGAAAAAGGTTGGTTGGTACCTAGGGCATGAGATGCAATTGACCCAATCTGCCATGCGTAATAGTTTCGGTTTGGATTGTTCATGTTTAGAAACTATTTAAGTTATATACTTTTAACTTTTTATCTATATAATATTAAAATATAAATTTTTATTTAGATTAAAATAAATACAATTGGTTAATTTTTATTAAATTTTTCCATATAAATTATTTGTAATATTATTTCTTGGCTTAATTTTACAGACAATCCTCCGATTTAGTGGGTAGTCACTTTAAGGTCCCTTATCTTAAAATTGTATCTTAAAACTCTTTAAACTTTGGTGTTTGTAACATAAAAATGATTCAAATAAGTTTTCGGCAAAAAGTTACGAGAAATATGATGTGGCATTATTATGGAACCCGCATTTTTACACGTGACATTTGACATGGAAAAAAACTTTCAACTCAGCTGCACTAGTGGATTATACATAGACATATATATAAATTAGCTTAATTTCACTCGTCGTCTTTGAATTGTAGCACATATCCCATTGCCGTACTTTAAATTCAATTCGTCTTTTAAATATTCCCGGACTCCTATTTCTTAATGAGAAAGTGAATTTTAGACATTTTTCGGTCAAACAGCAGTGAAGTGCGCACGTGGCATGCCATGTCAGAGATGACTATTCGTTTTAAATCCATGTCAGCATTGGAAAACGGGTTTGAGGAGAGAGGATTTAGTTACCTACTTTTCTCTCTCCTACCCATGGTTTTGTTTAATAAAACCTTAATATCTTCTCTCCATTAATATTTTATTGTCTCTCTCTTTCTCTTTTGCAAGATTAGCCTGCTTGAATATCAGACTGGCCATGGATAAACCATTATTGTCGAGCACAATGAGGAACGTTGCATGGCGCATTAATTGTAGATGCAGACAAGAAGCCATCTTGAAGACTGCATGGACTAAGAGTAATCCTGGTAGGAGATTCTTTGGGTGCACGAATTATGGAGTATGACGTTGTGATTTCTTCTTTCTATTTGATTTCATAAGTGTTTTTGTTAGTGTAAGCCTTTTTTATTTGATTTTGTTTTCCAAACACAAAGCTACTGCCATTACTTAGAATTAGGGACGGACCCAGCGAGGGGCCAAGGGGGGCAACGGGCCCCCCTCAAATAAAAAAAGGATAATTTGGTAATTTACTAAAAAAAATTACTATAGCCCTACAATTTTTTTCTTACACTGCGGATCCAGCCTCTGTGCTATTGTGCCTTTGTCTCTTTCCCTTTTTTTTCAGTTCCAGCAAAACTTGATCCTTCATTCTCAAATCCCAAATCCAATTTTCAGTTCTTTTCCTACCATAGCCATTTTTTTTTGTTATTTAGTTCAATTCTCTCTTTGTGGGTTCCTTAAATCTTCATCAAGGTATGTATTATTTTTTTTCTTATTTGTAATATTATAATGCTGCATTTTTTATTGTTTTTCAATTTCTTAAAATTATTATATCATAGTAGCACTATTTTTGAAATACAATAGGTCAATAGCAATTTTGAAATACAGGTCAGTAGCAATTTGTTTATATTCTAATGCTAATTTTTTTTTTTTCAATTTCTTAAAATTATTACATCATAATAGTAATATTTTTTTGAAACACAATAGGTAAATAGCCAATTTTCTATGAACACAATAGCAATTTTTTATTTTAAATGTGTTAGAATTGCCTATAACACATTTTTTTTTTTCAATTTGTTAAATTTTACAGTAACCTTGAAAAAATAAATTAATTTTTGCCATGTTTTATGAAAATGTATTATTAAGTTAATTTTAGTTTGTATTCTCAAACCTAATTGCATATGTATTTAATCTAATTGTAATATTTTATTATATCTAATGGTCATATTTTTAATGATATAGTTATGGAACGATACTTCAAAAGAAAATCATCCGATATAGACTCAGCGTCACCATCAATTAATCAAATTGTTCAACCTGATAAATTAGCACCACCTAAGCAAGTCACCTTTGAAGAACTTGACATAGAAAATATTCCTTCTAATCCAGGACTACGACCCAACATAATGAATTATTGTCCATCTGTAAGGGATCAAGTACGTAGAACTTAGTTACTAAAAGGTCCATGTCAACCACGTTATCATAAATTTCCTCAAAGGGTAGATGGAGATCGAAAACGAAGATTTATTGTATCTTGGTTTAATGAATTTCAGAGTTTGTTGGAATATAGTATTGAAAAAGATGTTGCATATTGTTTATATTGTTATCCTTTTTCATCTAGACGCAGTGAAAGAGGTCATGATGCTTTTGTATCTGAGGGTTTTACTACTTGGCGAAAGAAAGAAAGATTGAGAGAACATTTGGGGGATCATACTAGTGAACATAATAAATGTCGATTAGCTTGTCAAGATTTGATGAATCAAGCTCAACACATTGAAGTGTCTTTTTCAAAATAATTAGAATAATAAAAAATTGAGTATCATTGTAGGTTAAATGCATCAATTGTATGTCTCTGTTATCTTTTGATGCAAGGGTTAGCTTTCTGAGGAAATGATGAATCTTTAGATTCATCAAATCAAGGGAATTTCATTGAATTAATAAAAGTTATGGCTTCATGTAATGAAGAAATTAATAATGTTGTGTTAAAGAATGCTCCTGAAAATCTCAAACTCACATCACCAAAAATTCAAAAAGATATCATTAATGCAGCTGCATTTGAGACAACGAAAGCTATCATTTCAAATATAGGTGATGATTTGTTCTCAATTTTAGTTGATGAATGTCGAGATGTATCAGTTAAAGAGCGAATGGGAGTTGTCATACCATATGTCAATACCTTTGGATGTGTCATTGAAAGATTCATTGGTCTTGTGCATGTACGTGATACAAGTGCAACATCACTTCAAAAAGGTATTAATTCTTTATTCTCTACTTATGGCTTGAGTGTATCCAGTTTGAGAGGTCAAGGCTACGATGGAGCTAGTAACATGCGAGGTTAATTTCATGGACTTAAAAGTTTGATTTTGAAAGAGAATGCTAATGCTTATTATATGCATTATTTTGCCTATCAACTCCAACTAATACTTGTTGTTGTTGCTAAAAAACACACAAGTATAGGTTTTTTTTTCAATACTGTTACTCGTTTGTGAATGTTATTAGAGGTTCTTGTAAACGCAGAGATATGCTTCAAGAAAAACAAATGGAGAAAGTGCTTGAAGGAATTGCAAGTGGTGAAATAAAAACTGGACAAGGCCTAAATCAAGAAATGACATTAAAGAGATCGGGAGATACTCATTGGGGTTCCCATTACGGTACACTGATTAATTTGATGCATTTATTTTCTTCTATTATTGATGTTCTTGAGTATATTGGAGAAAATGGGAGTGATGATCCACAAAGAGATGAAGCAATTGATTTGATGGATATTATAAGTCAATTTGAATTTGTCTTTTTGTTGCATCTTATGAAAAGGATTTTGGAAATTACAAATGAGTTATCTCAAGTGTTACAAAAGAGGGATCAAGATATAGTAAATGCAGTGAATTTGGTTAAAGTCTCAAAATGTCGTTTGGAAATGGTTAGACGGGTTGAGAATCTTTATTACTTGAGGTGTTGGAATCTTGCGATAAATATGATATAAGTATAGTAAATACGGAGGATGTATATGTAATTAGAGGAAGATCAAGATGCAGAAGCGAAGAAATGACAAATCTTCATCACTATCGTGTTGAGTCGTTTTATTCTGTGATTGATATGCAATTTCAAGAGCTTAATAATCGATTTAATGAAGTAAATACAAATTTACTTTTATTTATGGCATGTCTTGATTTTAAAGATTCATTTTCTGCATTTGATATGGGCAAATTGATTCAACTTGCAAAGTTTTATCCATCTGAATTTTTTCCAGTGGCTCTAATTGAACTTCAAGCTTAGCTTGAAAACTTTGTCCTTGATATGCGAATGGATGTGAATTTTCTGAAGTGAATGGAATTGGAGGTCTTGCTAAGAAGATGGTTGCTATAAAAAAGGATATTGTTTTTCCTTTAGTGTATTTGTTAATCAAATTATCACTAATTTTGCCGGTTGCTACAGCTACAATGGAGAGAACTTTTTCTGCAATGAAAATTATTAAAAGCTCACTTTGTAATAAAATGGGAGATGATCTATTGAATGATTGTTTGATGACTTATATTGAAAGAGATGTATTTACAAGTATTGACAACAAAGTTATTATGAATAGATTTCAGTCAATGAAAAAGAGGCAGAGATTATTATAATTTAATTGAATTAGTTTTTTTTATATAAGGAATTCTTGCTATTTATATTTATTTAATTAGACCCCCCCCTCATTGAATTTCCTGGGTACGTCTCTACTTAGAATGGGTGGATCTAGTTGTTCCACTAGGTCAAAGATGGTGATAACAAATTTACTGAGGAAGTTGAATATACTCGAGAAGGAAAAAAGAAAGCTAAAAAAATAACAAAGATGAAGTGGATCTTTGGAGTATTGGCTCTTCCTCTCATTTCTTTGTTGGTGTTGTGCAGTTTTCTTCTAGGGTCAAAGGCACAGTAGGATGATGAAGATTTTTACTTTTTGTGGACCACTTCTATTGGTCAATTTTTGTCTATAAACCAGTCATAGATGTATAGACTTGGGATAATTTATTTTGCTGTAGCTTATGAGTTATAGTCCCAACATGTCCATTTATTTGGAAAATGAAATGAAATGTTATGTGATTTATTTTGAATAAAAAATTAAAATTTTTGAGTCCATTTGCACTTTGAAATTTTGTTTGTCATATAAACATCCAACATTGAAAATTTTCAAATCTCATACAACCATATAAATTTTTTTGTAGACTAATAGATGATACAATTAGTCTAAAAAAATGTACCATCTATGTTTTCAATCAATATAAATCCATATTCTGGATAAAATTGTTGAAATAAAAAAGGAAAGTTTAGATATAAAGTAAACAATATTGAATTAATCATAACTAGTGTTAAATGTTTATACACATATAAAGGGACATTAAAATAATCAAATGATCAATCATACCTACATATGATTCAAAAGTGAACTAAACTTGCCAAAATGTGGCTGATTCACTTTTGAAGCACAAAAATTGATAATATTATCATGTAAAAAGCAAAATATGGTATAGACTTTTCAAACCATCTACTGTCCCAAAAAAGAAAAAGTGTGCACATCTCAACTGTAGTAAATCATTTTTTGGTTTTTTTTAAGCTTCTGCAGCCATCATAGTATTTGATCTTGTATTTCTCCTCTGTGAAAAAGTTGAAGTCATGCTCTCTTGTGTTGGTGGACCATCTGCCACCTGAAATAAACGTTGTCTGGCTTGACTGTGTGCATGGGCCAATTTTACTGAGGAAAGGCATTGGAGTTGATTGTCTCTGTCTTGTGATAGTTTGATTGGAACCCTAAGGTAAAACCAAAGACAAAGTGAATAAGTATCCACAGATTTAAAGTACAAATAGAGATATCACAATCTACTTACATCCATCATCCATCTAATAGTCACAGGAACATCACAAAAGCTACTCGTTCCCTCTCAGTAGTTTTGTCCATAGAAGAAGTAGATGCATGGTGGACTTTCTTTCTTTTTTTCTGCATATAAAAAATATGAACAGTACCAGCTACACATTTGAAAAAATAAACAAAACAATGAATCTCTGTTGTAAGTTCTCACCTGTCATGATTTTTTGTTTTAAGCATCAAGAACTTTAGGGTACCTCTCGTTATGACCAATTATTTCATATGCACCTCATTTTTACTAAGCTTTTCTTTGAAATTCAACCTTTAGCTGTTGTTTGCTCAAGCTCTTCAGCTTGTTTCCTTCTTGCCTTCTACTTCCTACCTCTTTTTTTCTTTATAAGAGATGGTGGAATGAATGTATGCACATTTTTATACTTGGGCTACATTTCAAGCCCATTAATGGGATTAATAAAGTGGTTCTAAATTCTAACATAATTCTCTACTGTGTAGGTATCATGCAACTATAACTCAGGAACCTCATTATTTTCTACAATGCAAGACACAACATGGCTGCATGGTATCCCAGTGAACTCCCACCTCCTACATGAACATCTTCTAGCTTTAAGATCAACCACATATTGACCTTGAGGATCTGCCACTTGGACCCTTAGTCCACCAGTGGAGGTAGATATACACAAATGTGTTTCATTCAAAATTTTTGTATAACTTAGGATATAATCTACCTTGAACCTTCCGTGTCATCTCTCTCTTCTTGTAAATCCTTTTCATTAATTTAGTCCTAATAATTTCAAGCATTGTGATAATGACATGGTCTATTGCATCCAAAATATATTTATCAAATGCCTCACAAAGATTATTAGTCAACATATCACATTGAATATTGGTTTTGAAACAGGCTTTGGACCAGTTTTGGCATGGTTTGTGCCTTAGCCACTCCCTTACCCTTTTGCTCTTTTTCTCAATTTCTTCTAGTGCACTCTCTAACTTGGTTGTACAACTAACTCTAGCATAGTCCTACAACTAATCTTTCATTTCCTTTCCTCTAAAACGAGCCCTATAATTAGTGTACAAATGTCTTACATACAATCTATATTCAACTTCTAGCCATATCTTATTTATTACACTTACTAGACCCTAATCATGTGCAGTATTGTTAATACAAGTGAATTTGTATAGGAAAACAAAACAAGACAATAAAAGGAAAAACGAAAATCAGAAAAAACAAAAGATATAAACTACATTAGTAACAGATAAAAAACATTTGTAAAAAATTTTAAAGGAAATACACATACCTTTTGCCTATCACTTATAAATGAGAAGTGATGATCATTATTCAACTCCAAATCTTCTTTTAAGTTTTCCAAAAAGCATCCCCAAGTTTCAGCAGATTCAGTCTTGATCATAGCATAGGCCACAAGAAATATACAATCATTTGGGTCTATGGTAACAGTAGATAAAAGTTGTCCCCATATGTACCCTTCAACCAACACCTATCTAGACAAACTAATTTTCTAGGATTAGTCTTAAGCAATTCAGCCTTGTAGCCATGTAATCTTGTGTATTGCATACTCTCATCCTTATGGATTACACGTAAAGCCCTAGACCTAGCTTTGTAAGCCTTCATCCTAAACATTATATACCCATGATCTGCCTTAATCCTAGTAATAAAATGACTCAACTCCCATGTAGGGTTAACTCTAAAATCTTTTGGGTACAATTTTGCTAACCATGATGAGGTTACATGAAAATTTTTATGCACTCTTGCACAAATATGGTTCAATGATGCTGTCTTAATTTGGTAAGTAGGGTTTGTTTCACATTTTGGACCATACTTAAAAGTAAATATTTTCCACCCACATTTACCATTGAAACACCTAGCCTGAACTTTCTCCTTACAATTCTTATAAAACCACATCTAAAATCTGTTAACAATTCTAAAATTTATGCAAGCTTTCTTGAATTCCTCTCTATCCTTAAATAACATTCCAACTTTAAGTTTAACATTTCTCTACTTGCATTGAAAGTTCGAAAAGTGTTTTCTACTCTCATCTTCAGAGTCAAACTCAGTCAAAAGCTCATCTGATAGAGCATAGTTCAGTCCTTACTATCAACATCTACTTTAAGTGCATCTCCTAGATTCCCTAGTTCTATTTGAACCCCACTTCCTTTAGGCTTGCCCACACTTGCTTTCTGTGATTCCCTTACATCATTGTAATCTTCATCTCCCTCCTTAGCATAATACTCTTCATCTCTAAGTTCCCCTTCCTCACCATCTTCACTAGCCCCGACAACACCACTACGTCCCCCTCTATCCTCATTATATTCACTAGCCCCAAAAGCACCATTATCCCCCTCTCCACCCTCACCATTTCCTGTTACCACCCTCTCACTATCCTACTCCAAACCTACCTCCTCATTATGAGTTTCAACTGCCTTAATTTTCTTATCAACATGTAACTCAGGTTTAGGTACAAAATCAAAATTATGATCAAGGACTTGTGAACCTAAATCAAAACCTACTTCTTTTAGTACACTTACAAACAAAGGAATAGTACTACTACCACCACCCTCGCCATAGTCAATATTTCTCTTTTCACATATACTTTTTCTTTGGCTTTTAGTTGGCTTTGGTTTAGTGGGTATAGTTTGGGGCTCTTCTGGAATTTCTTTTATAATTACGTTACTCCTATTCATATTAACATCAAAAGCCCTTTCCAACTCTTTTAAACCTAAGTGTTCAACATATAGATCAATTGTCCCCACATCACTACCATAAAGAGATATTTCATACACATCACTATCCTTTTTAAACAATTTAAGACACTCTTTATTCTCCTTCCCAGGTTCCCTCTAGTAATATCTAAAAACTCCCTCAAAACTCATCTCCTACAGTAATTTGTCAATCTTAACTAAAGACATTGTTTTAACATTGCAATTTTCTGTATTCTTTACTTCATCATTAAAGTAATCCCACTCCCCCATCTCACCCACATAATTAACTATTATGTCATAATCTAACTCAGCAAAACCTGTTAATAACACATCATAAATTACTTTCAGTTCAAATAACCAAAAAATATGTTTATAGTGGCCCATATTGACCATCATAGTAAGCAATAAAAGTACCATTACATATAAACATACACAAGAATCTTTTCAAGTAGTTATTGCATGCAACTACAAAATGATTCTACTATTCAATATCAATAAACACACTAAAAAGTACACAATAATACCCCACTTCAAAAATATATAAAAAATTTATAATTTTTAATAGCAGAAACCCTAACTGTAGTCACAATTTTTTAATTGATGTATCATTCAATAACAAAAAAACACCTTTCTAACAATACTTCACATAATAAATATAAAATTTCTCTTAATTTTCAATAGCAAAAATCCTAACCCTAGTCACCATTTTTTAATATGCTATAATAATATTATATTATTATTTTTTAATAAAGACAACACAATAGTAAAGAAAGCTGGACCATATAGGAAAGAGAAAAATATAAATAAGAATGAAGAAAAACTCACTATTAGGTTTTGGAGTCATTCTAGTACACTAGAAAACGACCCCTTCAAAGTAACTTTTGCTTTTTCTTTCTTATTTCTTAATAACAAAAACTCTAAATCAATTACCATCTCCAAACGATCTCTAAAGGGAACGCTCACGATTTCTAAGAAAAAAACTCACCTCAAATCTCAGATGCATAATTTTGCAATACAAATGATGAGACGAGATAGAAAAAAAGAAAGAGAAAAGAAAAAAATCTAAAGAAAAGTAAAGGGAGTCACGACTGTTCATCGCTCTTGATGAAAGAGAAAATCTTTAGGTTAGATTAGACTTGGACAATGATGTTTTGGAGAAAGGGTTAGCCAAGAGAGAGAATATGCGTCTGACTATTCATTTTCTTAGTCATCGCTGACATGGCATGCCACGTGTGCACTTCGTCATGGTCTGTCGTGGTTTGGCTGAAAATTATCAAAAAATCACTTTCTTGTTACACAAATAGGAGTCTAGGAATATTTAATGGACGAATTAAATTCAAGGTATAGCAATGGCATAAGTACTACAGTTCAGGGACGACGAGTCAAATTAAGCCTATATAAATTTTATATTTTTTTCCTTAAAAAACACCTAAATCTCTCATCTCCTTCTCTCCACCTAACCATATCCACTAAAAATCAACATCCAAAATCACCACCACCTCCTTCTCTTTCTTCACCTGACAATATCTATTGAAAATCAAAATGCAAAATCACCACCATGTCCATCTCTGTCTTCACCCAAATATATCCACCTCCTTCTCTCTCTTCACTTAACTATATCCATTGAAATCAAATTAACAAAATGGGTTTGGATTTTTATATATATTAAAAAAATAGGTACCTGATGGTAAGGAGCATTTGCTATCCAATAAATAATGGAAAAAGAAAGAAAATTTTGGAATTTTATCAAAAGGAAAAAAAAAAGAGATTTTTGAAAAATAGGGGAAAATTTTTATCATAGCAGCATATATGCTTCTCCAAGTAGCTTCTTGATATTACCCTTACTTTGGTTTGACAAAGTTTTAATCCTCAACAATGATTATGTTAAATGAAGCAAGAAAAGGAAGTGAGGGTGTTTGATGAACTCATGTTGTTCGTTTTGAGAAATGAATCATTCAATGACAATTTTAAATGTAATCTTGTTACTGTAGAAAGACAATAACTAGGCTTATTAATGGGTTTCCCCGACCCGCCGTTTAGCTTGGGTAATTTTTTTTATCCTGATCTGGTTTGTGTAACTGTTTCATTTGAAGGAGGCGTGGTGGTGATAGCGTTTGATGAAGAGAGAGAAGGGGATGATGGTGATGGCGTTGGCATTGGATGAAGACAAAGAAAGAGATGAGAGGTTTGGGTGTTTGTATATATGTTCATGTGGAATCCACTAATGCAACTGAGTTGGAGATATTTTTTCCACATCAGAAGCCACGTGTAAAAATGCGAATCCCATAATAATGTTGCATCATATTTCTAATAACTTTTTGCCGAAAATTCATGTGAGTCACTTTTATATTATAAACACCAAAGTTCAGAGAGTTTTAAGATATAATTTTAAGATGTGAGGCCTTAGAGTGATTACTCCCTAAATTGAGAGACCATCAATGAAATTGGGTCGTTATTTCTTATGTACTTGATTTTATTTTTGTACAATGAAGTGATATCAAAATAAAGTTCAATCCAATTGTTATGCTTAATCTATCAGTTCATAATTTATAAATATAGATTTTTAAAACTCTGATAGATACTCAAAAACAAAATCAAGTTATCACCCGATCATCAATTCTTGCTCTTGATCCCAAATCAATATCTATATACAGCTATAATGAAAAATAATAATAATTTTTTTTATTGGTAGGTAAAAGAAAACAAATGAGAAGATGATTTAAATTAATAATGGTTATCATTTTGGCTGTAGTGATAATATTACTTATCCAATGCATTAAATAAAGAAATATATGAACATATACATAAACTCTTGAAACCCAAAAAAAACCAAAATAAGAATATAATTCTAGTTTTTTTTAAAATTTTATAAATACTGTTTTCTTTTAAATCAAATGTATTTATGATATAAAAGAAAAAATATCAAGAAAATTAAAAATGCTTAATCAGGAGGCTACCTTTTTATCTCAATGGAGATATAAGTCTCTTACTAAAATAAAGTGATAGTGGTTACAAACTAATTCAATAACGAAAGAAAATAAAAATAACAAATTTTTATTAAGAATAAAATTCATTTAAGAACTCAACATATAACGAGAAATAAATTATATTAAAAAAAATTACCAATTGGAATTTCAAAAATAACTTTGGAAATGTTATAATTTAATTAATTTGATTTGATGGACAAAAAAAAGTCAAGTCAATAATAAGAAAATTACAAAGCAAATTATCTAATATTGGTCAGTTAATGAATTTATTCAAATATTTTGTTTCTATATTGTTCTAAGTTGCAAATTTAGAATAAGTCAATAAGTTAATTAAGTAATGAAAAAAGGATTATATAAAAGAAACGTTATATCATCTCTAAAGAAGCCTAAAATTTTTCCTACAGCCATAAAAAAGGAAAATATAATTTTTTTTCCTTTTTATTATATATATATATATATATATATATATATATATATATATATATTTATTTAAAAATATTTTTTAAAAATTATATTCAATCGAGTATTTGCTACCTCCATGAGAATCAAACCCTTAATCTCACTTCGCGTTGTTATAATATAATTTTCGACTTGATTATGACTAAGGCTATTTTAAAATATTTTAAATTTGATTGAATGCAATATCCTACTATTCCGACATTTATATATGGCATAGACACTTCATCTTAAAACTACTAAGTTTATATTGAAATTGGTTTCTGTATTTATAATTTATAATAATTAATAAAATTTTAAAAAAATATATATTGATATATGCCACATCGCTCTTCTTTGGCACACTCATTTATGATACTGTGAAAAATATTATTATAACTACACTTTAATTTAATTTCTTTCTCTCATGTTGCTGTGAAAAAATCTTAAAAGTTTTTAACAATTTTTTAACCTTTATAATTTGAAAATCCAGATTTTAATGTTGGATTTAAATTTTAATATGTTCTCAGACCTTATTTCTCCTTTATTCTAAGAGATTATCTCGAGATAATTTAATTTGAATTTCTAAAAGGAATTATCTAATCTTTCGCTTAATAACATTCTATTCAATTGATTTGTACACAATATGGTTTGCGTAGAGATATCATTAAATAGATTTATAAAGGGTGAAAATTGCCAAAAGTCTCGTTTACGTCTTTTTTCATAGATCAAATTAATCATAATAGAAATTTATAATTTTCAAAATGACGCTTTTTTTTTTCAATAAACTAAATACAAAGTCATTTTCAAAATAATATTTTTATAATTTTATTTCATAAGTGTGGCTATGAATTAAGTCTATATAAGTATTTTTCAATCATAAATCATATATATATATTTTTTTTTTATCTTTCATATAAGAGAAATAAATTATAAAGTTTTTATTAATTTTTAAAAAATGATTTTCCTCTCGCATAATTCAACATATTCGTTTTAAAGAATACTTATATAAGTATCGTACATGAAATATAGGATAAAATTTGTCTAGACCCAGTTTATAGACATGCCCATAGATTAAAACTGTGTTTAGCAATAATTTTTATAAGTAGTCACAACGCTAAACGCTCTTTTTTATAATATTCAGTAACATAGCGTTTAAATTAACTTTTAAAGGTTAAATGTAGTATTTTATGAAAAATTAACTACGTAATATTTAACTTTTAACGTTTTATAAAAATTTATTCAAGTAGTTATAATTAAACGCTATTCAAATAATTAAAAGTTAACAGCTATTAAACAGACCCTAAGTCAATCACAATAAAGATTTTTTAAAATTTGTTTCCACTTTACTTCTTAGATAAAAGTTGAATTTGCATTATCTACTAGTAGCTTATTAGGGAATTCTAATCCCTTTGAGCACTACATCATGCGTTTCACAAAATTAGAAGTGAAGGGAAGTTTGCAACGATAGGAAAACGGAGGAATGCAAAATATATATATATATCAATGCAAACGGAGGAATGATTCACAAATGAAAAGATAAGACTTAAGAGCCATCTTTTACCCTCCAATCAGTCAAATTTGAAAATTGATTTTTCAAAGTCATGATTGATGAAACTTTGAAATAAATAAAGGTTCTACAGCAAGTCCCAATTTGCACTTATTATGCAAAAAACATATATTTCCAAATAATTGAAAAGGAGGAAATTAGGGCACTCCAGTCCTATCAAAGCAATTTTACAGGCCATTCGGGTGTCCTTCACTATAATAGAATTATTTGCTATTGGGGTGTGCATTATCTCAATCCAATGAATGTAGGGGCGGTGGACTTATATGACTTGCTTTACGTCAATTCCATTCCAATACCCTTTTCTTGCATTATTTCTATTCTTAAACTTCTATACACAAATAGAGCTTTTTGTACATATGCACCAATTGGTAGGGAAGAATTAAAATTGTGATTGTTGGGAAGAAAAAAAAAATACAAATCTAAATTCAACTATTAGTTCAATTGGTAAGTGAATTCATCCAATCGATACATTGGATTTCTAATTTCAAACCCATATCAGAAGATATTCATTTTCTTTTTTTAAAATTCTTTAGTTATAATATGTGTATTTTATTTTTGGCACGATCGAATCACATGAAATCGATTTATACAATAAAAATTTGTGAAATGAATTTAGTACAAGCTATTGAAAATAATAAATTCTAAATACAAACTACTAAAATTATATATTTAAAATGAATTTTCAAAGATTAGTTCAACATAGAGAAAAAGAAATTTCATGATAGCAAAAAGCTGAAGTAATTTACGTGGGTGGTTTATCCACTGTGATATCATCACCTTTTTCTCTCTATATCCATTTTCAAAAGAGTTTAACCAATTTGAAATAATTTACCTATCCAGCAAAAAGGCACATATAAAATAAAAATGTCTAAGAGAAAATTAATTTTTCCACTTGAAAAAGGTCTTTGGTTTTTTTCCCAACTGCCATGTGGTTTGCTTTTATTTCAGCAATTAAGACTTTTCTGCATAGATAGAAAACTCTGTTCAAGTGACATTTCAACACATTAATTTTCTATAAAACTGGTTACCCACTAAAGAAGTTTTTTATTTTATTATTTTTCTTTTATGTTTTTTTAAATAATTTCTCTTTTACCACGTGAAAGTACACATATAACTTCAAATTTATGCTTCATTAAAAAAAAAATCATATATATAATATATAAATATTAAAAATCAATTGAAACTTGAGAATTATACAATTGTTCATAAAACAAAAATAAAGTTGGCATTCTAAAAAACAGAAGAAAGAAAAATGGATGCTTTGTTAAGTTTTAATTAATTAATTTATTTAGAAATAGGAATTGATATCTTGAAGTTTTATTTTTATTTTTTAAAATGTTTTTTTTAGTTGCATAAAATTAATATTTAAATAATCTAAATCTAATACTTGGTAAAAATATTCTATGTACGGGTACTGAAAATTTTTAACTTGTTTCACTAATTTTGTTTTTTTAATTATTTATTAAAAAATAAATTGAGAGTTAAACTCATATCAAGTAACTCCATAAGCTTTAAAAATTTTAGTGAAATCATACTACCCAGAAGTTTTTTAGTTTTAATTTAATTGCTTGTACTAAAATAATATTTTAAAATTATTTTTGGATATTTTCATGTAATAATAATTAATTTTTACAAAGTAACTATTCTTTTTTATTTTATTAAAGATTAATATATCAGCAGGGATGAACCAAACTGAACAAGGTCCATAGTCCGATCTTTTGATCGTTGAACTGGAAATTTTTGAAGAATAAAACGGAATAAGGTAAGTTCGATAGTTTGATTTTTTTTTTTTTTTTTTTTTTTTTTTTTTATCAATGAACTAGAAAATTTGGAGTCAATGCCAAGAATAAGTGCTGTTTCTAATTTGTAATTTAATTTTTTTTATTATTTTTAGATGAGTTTTTTTTTTATTATTTGTAAGTTAATAAACTCTCATAAAAAAAGGATAAAAAAAAATCCAAATATGGAGACAAACCAATAATGACAAAAACAAAAAGATAAAAGACAAATATGTTATAGGAAAATATATTTGAGTTTATTAGAGCGAAAGAAAGTGAAAAATAGAGTAAAAAAGTAGGGGACAAAGGCTACTGCTGATAAAGAACGATAACCCTAACCTAAAACTAAAATTATAAAATTAGAGAGAAAAGAATATCAAAACTTCATATACACTCTAAATATTCTATAAACGTGCTTCGTATAGTTATTTTTTCTTTTTAAGTGTAAAATCTATAATTATTAAAAAATTAATGTGGATACAATGCATGTACAATATGATTTTCTAGTAAAATTAAAATTAAATTCTCAATTTTAAAGAATTCCACTCTCTCCTTAGAGAGTGTTACGTCAACATCCATAATTTTCTTTTATTATGTATAATGATAGGTTTTCATATTGTGACTGTAACACAGTAACATTTTCTTATTACCTCATAATTTTAATTGTTCTTTCTCTTTCTCATCTTAATTTTGATGAATTTTCCAGTGATTAACATATAGTAAAACTAGTCAAGTATCTACGTGTTATAATTTATTTAAAAATATTAATGACTATTTATTAAAAAAGACATTCAAAATATTGATTATATTATAAATTTATTTAATACTTTGAAATACTGTTAATGGTGTTATTAATTTTATTAATTAATAAAAAAGAAAGTGAAATGTTTTACTATTATTTGAAAGAATATCAATGATATTATTAATTTTAATTAATTACTGGTGTTAGAACTCGCACGATGTGCGAATTAATATTAAACGATGAAATAATTTTTACAACACCATTCAAAAATAATAAAATTATATTAATCATGAAATACATTATGAAATTGTATTTTATTGAGATGTGTTAAAAAAAGTTACAATATTAAAATGTGGGCTAAATTATCAAAAATACCACAAACTTTATAAGTAGTTTTAATTGAATCCTCCATCATTAAATAGTTACAATGTTATAAAAAAATAGCAAAATAAAAATTTAAACTGATATTCTATGTTTATAACTAACTAAAATTTATTTTTCTTACTTGCCTTTTATGAATTTAAATTTCTAAACAATATAATTAGTTAGAGTATTATTAAATAGTGAAATTTTAGTTAATCTGACCATAAGAAGGAGTATAGGCCAAATAAAATAATATTTTATTCATTAAATTTAATACAATTTGAAATTAGAGTGCTACAGTAACTAAAATTGAGGTTTAAGGTACTAGGAGAAGAAAATTTGATTTAGGGTATAATTAAAATTACCCGTAAAGTTTGGGCATGTTTAATGATTTAGCCTATAATGTGTCTTTTTAAGTATTTACAAAACTTTTTATCAAAATACGCAATAGCAAAAGCCATATATAATATAGAGCTGTCAATGAATTAGCGTGTCAGGTTTGATAAAGATTCACTTAACATACGATACGATTAATATCAATATTAACATGACCAATTTAATAATTATGTTAAATTTATCAATACGAAAATAATAAAAAATTAGACAAGTGAAACAAACATGACACTCGCCTAGTATCATAAATAGGTTAAGTGGATCGTGTTAATCCATATACAATCCATATAACTTGCTTAATATCATAAACCAGTTAAATGGATCGTGTTGACTTATATACCCATCTAACCTGCTTATAATATTTTTAAATTTTAACGTATTTAACTCCAATCATATTTAAAAATAAATTTCATATAAAAATGCATAAATGCTTCAGGATTCATAATTAAAATAAAAAAAGTGGTACAACAATAAAATTTAAATTGATTTTAGTTGGAGTATTTATATGTAACACAAATTATTTCTTTACTCTTAAATAAATAGGTCACTCGCCTAATCCACTTATTAATCCATGACACGACATATTTATATTTGTATCATAAATGAGTGACTCGTTTATGATATGAATTCATTTGACCTTAATCCTAACCTATTTATTTCGCATGTTAGACGAATTGTGTGCACGTGTCATGATCTATTTTAATACTCATAGTATGACCTCCATAAAAGAATGGACATACACTGATAATGTACTTTTCTATGGTGATAATAATTTTTAGAATTTGGTTAATTATATTGAAATAAGAAATTAATATTTTTATTTTATATTTATGATTTATTATAAATATTATACTTATTTAGTATAGTATGTTCTAATCACGTCAATATCCTACTTTGTTTAAAATTGGTATTGCATACTTTTTTAAAAATTAATATTATATATATTTTCGTATCTCGTGTTTCGTATCCATACAATTTAATTGTTGGAATACAAGACTATTTCATACACTAAGCAAATCAACCAAAGCTTTTTTTATTACTAAGAAAAAATGAAGTTTTTTTTAATTTGATTTTTGTCTTTTTTTTATTAATAATGAATGATAAAAAAAGGAGGGAACTAAATTTTTTTTTGAAAAAACTTATATTATTTATTTTTTTATATATAAAAAAATAAAATTAATGGAGGAAAGAAAATATAAAGAATTGAGATTAGAGTAGTTCTTTCAATGATCAATTTTTATCAAAGCTTAACTCTAAATGAGAGGAAGAATTTATTGAATTAGAAAACTCATGAATAGGGAATAAAAAAATTAAGCTGGCCAATTAGCTGAATACTAATATTTTTCGAAATTAAATTTAAAAAAAGTAAGAAGTCATTAATTTTTTTCTAGAAAAAAAACTATGTTACTTATTTTTTTATATAAAAGAAAAATAAAATTAATTTTTCTAAAAAAATTAATTTTTATAATTTTTTATTTTTCTTCTAATTTGAAGAGAAAATTATCGAAATTCTTTTCCCTTATATTAATTTTTTTATTTCCAAATAAAATAGTTTTTACTTATGAATATTAGTTTACTTATCTTTTTTTTTTCCTTATTTTGAAAATATCAAACAACTTATCTTTACAATTATTGTTATGACAACTTTATCTTTTATAATTATACTAAATAACTGTTGTCCTTACACTTGATAATTTGAGGGATTTACACTTAGTTGTCATTTAATATAGACTTATTTGCTTTTATATATTACAAGTTTATCTTTTTATGATGTGCCTACACATAGACCATCGTTATATTTGTACTCTTTTAATTTTTTTTATTTATATAATATTAAAGTATAAATTTTTATTTAGATTGTTGCTTAGTTTGTATTAATGTTCGTTATACAAACTATTTGTAATGCTACTTCTTATGTATTTAATTTTATTTTATATATAATAAAGTGATTTCAAAATAAAATTTAATCCGATTTCTAGACCTAATCCTTCAGTCCCTAATTTATGAATTCATATTCTTAAAACTTTAATAAGTGCTCAAAACGAAAATTAAATCATCACTCAATCTCCAACCTATCGTCTGCAACCTAAAATCAATATCTATATACAACTATAATGAAAAATAATAATAAATTATTTTACTAATTATTAAAGAAAAGAAATGAGCAGATGATCTAAATTAATAATGGTAATTATTTTAACTATAATAATAATATTACTTAGTACATTTGAGAAAAGAATATATGTATATATACACGAATTATTAAAACCTCCAAAAGTGATTCAAAACAAAAATGTAAGTTCTAGTTTTTTCAAATGTTATAAATACTATTTTTTTTGAGTCAAATAAATTTAAAATATAATAAAAAATTAAAAAAATTAAAAATATTTAATCCTCAAGAAACCATATATTTGTTGCAAGAGAAATGTAAATCTATTACTAAATTAAAATGATAGTATTTACAAATTAATTCAATAATGTAAAAAAAAAAATAAAAAAATAATCATTAAAAATAGAACTCTTTTTAGGATTCAACATATAATAAAAAATAAATTATATTAAAAAGATTATTAATTTGAATTTCAAAAGTTCATTCTCTTATTTAATTGAAAATGCTGTAATTTAATGATATTTGATGTTGATAGGAAAAAAAAATTATAGCCAAATCAATAAATAAAAATTACAAAGAAAGAAAAATATTAGAATCTAATTTTAATTTTTTATTTTTTTAAGTTGTAAATTTAAAATAAAAAAATAAAAAAATTATTAATTAATAAAAAAAATTACATAAAAAAGACATTCTATCTTCCCGAAATAAACCTTTAATTTTCCTTACAATCATATAGAAAAAGAAAAGTATACTTTTTTTTTATTATTTGTATGTATTTATTTAAAAATAACTTTTAAAATTTATATCCAATCAAATAATAAATTTAATTTTTTTTATCTTAATCACAGGTATCTCAAGTTTAATAAGCTATGACTAAATTTTGCTCACACTGAGTCGGGTCAAGAACGTATAAAGTGCTTTCAACAAATATTTGATATATCTATAAGGATAGAACCTTCGATCTTAGTTAAGAGAAAATAGTGCCAAATTACTAGTTGGTATAAATTGTAATTTTTTAATTAGCTGAGATTAAAAATATTTTAAGATACTTTAAATTTTATTAAGGGCGATATTAGAAATCACATTATTCTCTTTTTTCCTCCTATTTTCACATTTATATAAATTGAAACTGAAATACATTATTAATGTTACTAATGATGCTCCGTCCACGTCAAAATATTTTTCTATTAACTTTTACATCAAATTTAAGAAATAAAAATAATTAGAGTGTCACGTCATATAAATTATTTTTACTTTTTTCATAATTATCTTTATTTAAAATAAAGTGATTATCTTTAAAATTTAAAACCACTTATAACGAGTAATATAACATAAAAAATAAATATCTCTTAAATTTATTGAAGAAATATTTTAGAATATCTAAAAATGAAAATATAAATAAATATTTTGGGACGGAAAAAGTATTAATTTCAGCTCCATTAATGTATAAATTAAAAGAAAAATTAATAATAAAGCAATCGAAGAATTAAATAAAATTAAATATAAATATATGTAAATAGATTTCTACATATATAGATAAAAATTTAATTTTTTTTTAAACGAAAAATTCTAAACGAATATTAATTATATTATTGATTTACTATAACTTGTAGATATTAATATATTATTATTTTATTAGTTACTTGATAATAATTTAAAAGATATTATTAATTGTATTAATTATTAAAAAAACTGAAATGTCTTATAACTTGTAGAAAAAAGAAAATGAAATATTTGCAAAATAGTAACTACATTACTAATTTTATGAATTATAGAAAAATTAAAAATATTATTAATATCGTTAGTGAAATATTCTAAGTGATATTTTCATTTTTGAAATTTCAATTTCTGTTATACATAATGTAAACAATGGCAGAAGCAATACCAAAAAATGAAATGCCTCCACGTGGAATGTGATTGGGCTATTATAAGAACGAACCTATCTGTAAAGTAATAATGAGAGTAGCCTTTATTTAGTCACCTGACTGAGTGAATTGATTTGGTGAGTTTCAGACATCACCTTGCTGGTTGCTAAATGAATTTTTGTGGTCCCCACAGGAAAGAAACAGCTAGTGGGGTCAAAAGCTATGATTTGTAAGAGTACCAACCAGGAATAAAAGAATGTCCTTTTTAACCTTTTTGCCTCGCTTGCTCTTCCAATCAATTCAAACGTGCCTTTAGCATATACGACCAATAGTTAATTACAATTTTACAGCCTTGCATTGAGGTTGCGGTTGCGGTTGCCGTTGCCATTGCAGTTGAGGCTGTTGGGTCATCTAATCATCTTTCTTTAATAGTCATTGCACCATCATCTCTAATATTATTAAACTCATCAAATAAAGAGTATTACCTATTGCTTCAATATATAAATGGAAAATACAAGTGCATAAGAAAAAAAAATCATATTAAACTATATATAATATCAAATCGAAGGTCACATAATATAAATAAGGAGAGGAAAACTAAGGGTTTAATTTTAATATAAAATATAGCTCAAAGTTTTCTTATTATTATAAAATTTAGCTTTTGGTTATTTTAGTTATGCCGGCTAAAGTATCCAACCTCATTTGGAGGATATCCTTAAATATTGTGTCGGTGAAATAGAAGATTATTAGACGAATGGAGCTAGATCCTGTAAATAATTGATGCAGCTTATTGCATGTAGAATGAAGTCCTTGTTTCTATTTAGTTTGTTTTTTTTTTTTTTTAACTGAGTTTCTGTTCTTTTAGTGAGTACAGTCAATAGTGGAGATTTTTTAAAATATCAGTTAGATTTATACTATAATTCTTGTAATCAGAAGACTAAGAACCAATTTCTCAAAGTTTCTTATTAATACAAATTTCCTTCATTCCAGAATACTTTGTATTTTTCTTTTCGAAAAGGAAACCAAATAAGAAAAATTCATCTGGGAACAAAAACAATAAAGGAAAAGATTCTAATGCATAAAAGATCCTGGGAAGCCAAATAATTTTTTAGTATATAGTTTATGTATAATTAATATCTCTTCATCATTAATATTTTGATTCAGTAATTAGGCATGGAGTGTATTTATTTTGCTAAATCACGCTAGTTTTCTTAGTTTTAATCATTTATCAGTTGAATGAAATTTCAAATCTAATTTACTAATTTCATTGTATCTTGGGTAAAGATTTTTTAATCAATGCTAATAGAAAACAATTAGAATATTTTTTTCTTATTTAGCTAGGGTGATGAATCATATCTTAATTACTTCATATAGTTTTTACTATATCCAATTAATCATCGCTTATTATTTATAAATGAATAATGTGTCGAATAATCAAAATATAATCATATCCATACAAAATAGCTTAATAATTTAAAGTCAAATGATCACTTATACAACTATTATTTGAGTATTCCATAAATACAGGTAACTTTACATATGAAATTTTCATGCAGGTAAATTCAATGAAGTTATTCAAATAACAACTATAATCATTGGTCAATAATGAGTAGACCATTGACTAGAAATATTTAGATACAGTGTTTTAATGTAAAATAAAACTCATAATTAATATAACCATATTATAATTTACTTTGTAAAATAATATTATCTTATGGACCTTATCTTTTACTAAGATTCAATAAATATGATATAAAAGAAAAATAAATGTCTCTTATTAATAATTAAATATTTATTATATAAAATATTATATTTCAAAATATATCCAATTAAATTAGCTATAGGGCATAAAACTAACAAACACAGTAAATCCTATTGGTGCAAATGGATAAAAGTAGCATTTTTTAATGCCCTAATAAAATAATAAGTACATGTTCAATTGGACGTGGTTTGGTTATTTTTTCATGTTTTATAAAAAAAGTTGCAAGTGACAGGCCTTGCATTTGAGTCGTATCCACTGCAACAAAGTTATTATTAATGTGATAGATGTTATTTAAAGGAAAGAGTTTATGGATCTCTCATCGATATATTTGGCATTTTGAGACATTATATGACCATAAGTACATGTTCAGTTTATGGATCTCTCATCGAATGTTGTCCTTCATGCAGCTTGTCAATCATGAAGATAATTTTGCCTTGCTAGCAAGAAAAGCAAGTTCAGTCATCTTCCTACTCCAAACCAACAAGTTTTGTGCACATCAAATTTCCCAAACCACCACAGCTGCTTAACATAATATAGCCTTATCCCACCTGATTGCTAACACTTGGAACTAATCTTGAAATGACTACACAATACCATACTAGCCAATTGAAGACAAACCCAGCAATCTTTAGCAAAACAACATTGCACAAGGTAGAGTAGAATAGTCTGATTTTCTTGGCAACAAAAAGGAAAATAATTAGTACATCAACATGTCTAGCAATTAAAATCATGTTAACAAACAGAATATTTGGCATTGCTTGCCATAAAAAATTTTGAATTTTAGTAGATACCTCAAGACTCCAAACCTCCTTCAATAATGCACTCGAAAGTGTTCTAGTAACATGTTGCTAAACATAATGACAATAATGTGTCCTCTTAACAGTATAATTTCCTCTATGATTCCATTTTCAACTCCAAATATCTTCTTCAAACACATGGATAGAGGAATTTATTGAATTAATTCAATCTCAATAGTATTAAAGACACACTGCAATATTCTTTTTTCTCTGTTATTTCTTAGTTTGCTCCAACAAACTGGTATCAGAGCCCTCTTCTTAAGGGACTTGTAAGGAATTTGAGTGTATATTTACCAAAATGGAGGCTTCGAGTGCAGAAACTCCTTTCAATGCCATTGCACCTCCTGTGTTCAATGGAGAAAATTATCAAGTTGGGGCAATCAGAATGGAGGCTTACCTGGATGCAAATGATCTTTGGGAGGCTGTTGAGGAAGACTACCAAGTGCTTCCACTACCCGACAATCCTACAGTGGCTCAAATGAAGAATTTCAAAGAAAGGAAGGCAAGGAAGTCCAAGGCCAAAAGCTGTTTGTTTGCTGCAGTTTCATCTTCAATTTTCATTAGAATCATGACCTTGAAAACA